>JARVKF010000412.1:0-287259 GCA_039778275.1 Seiridium unicorne
TTGAGTTTTTGGTGTAGTGTGAAAATTTTGGCGTGCCGGTTGGTGGGGGGTGTCGGTTGGTGGGTGTCGCATTGTAGATGTCTCGTACATTACGGTGGACACTTATAAAGATGCACTGGTGGAATCCGTTTGTGTTCTCATCATTCTCAGTGTTCACCCGCAGTCCTGGCTCGTTGTTCGTGACCAGAATTGTTCACCTATCAGGCACAACAATGTGTCACCGCGCCATGTGAGTTTTGCAACTCCGCAGCTTACGGACCATCTTGTGTCGCGGTTACGTTCCTTCTCAACATGCACTAGACGGCGATAGCTGATGGGGTGTGATACGGCCTAGGCGGAAACGTCTGCTGAGCCGTAGTTAAGAAGTGGGTGGTGCTATACTAGAAGGCCGCTAAGAAACTCTACTTGTGCCGAATTCCCGTCAGAGCACCAATCAGATACTAGGATGAAATGGCGTATACTGATTTTCTTATGCTTGTGAATCCTATACGTTGGCCTATTTAGAGTGTCCCGATATTCTTCTTCTATATTGAGTTAAGAGATTATCATCATCAAGAACTGCTCAGTCTCGTTCAACTCATTGGAAAGCATACACACACACACACACACACCGGACGCACAGCAATCTCAGCATAAAACTCAAATTTAACAAGAGGCTAGCTTATCACAAGCCTTACATGACACACGAAGCTTCGTTGTCGTCAACAAGTAACATCTACAATATATTACCTTCACCACAACGTGTTTCGGATTTAGCCGCCGCAGAAGAGCCTGTGCTCCAGTCATGGCTCCTTGGCCGGCACCAATCAGGCAATCACGCCGGGGACACGGCTGCACACCAATGGCTCAACCCGTCTATGGTGGTAGACCGGGTTTCGGTGGTCTGCCGGGTTATGGTGGAGGATTTGGTGGCGGAGGTCGCCGCCGAGGTCGGTGCTAAGTCGACAGATTGATGGAGCTGTACTCTGGCAAGTTTAGGGTACGATGTGTAGAGAGTGTATATGAAGCTGTCTTTAAGCTATCTCTATATGGATCTACGGGCTTTAACTTTTGATTCATTGTTCATCTCCCACTACTCATTCCGGTGCTGGACTTACTTTTGGTGCTACTTGAATTTTATTGGTTTAGAGACGGAATCGAGCGTTGTTCGTTGTTACTATGGTCGGACGAACGATTCCTCAGTAGTTCTTTGGTAATGTTCCGGCTTTGCAATCATTAATAACCTCTCTTCCTCTTGAACGTGAATGAACGGTACAATTCCTGTGACATTATACTGACTAGGAGTACAATAAGACCCAACAGTTAAACAACTTTCGTTGCGACTCCCGGTGTCAACCAGTGGACATAATCCGAGATGCCCTCATCCCTGAAAACCTCTACCAGGTCGTCCTTGGATTCGGTGAAGTGATCCCAAGACTCGAAATGCATGGGGATCAAGATATCCGCGCCAAGATCACGGAATATCTTGGTGGCTTCTTTCCCATCCATCGTGATCAGCAGCAGTTCTGTCATCCCCGGAGGGACTGCCATGGCGGCTCCAATGTTCAGCAGCGTGACTGAGACATGGAACCTATCTTTGATCCTAGCGGGATCCTTGATATAAACCGTGTCGCCTGAGAAGTAAATTGCGTTCGGCAATCCACCTGTGGTCCCAAGCTCGTGGGCGGTGATGGCGAAACCGATGCACTCGCCCCGGGAAGATGCTGGCATGGCGTGCCAGTCACTTCGAAGTCCTTGCCACCAACGTTTAGCATGACAGTCTTCCACAGCTTGAGTCCGGTAACACCAGGTCCCAATGCTTACTTTTGAGCACCGTCGACGGTTGTCAAGACCCTTCTTCCATAGAGAAGCCGCCGACCGTTCTCGTCCAGGTTATCAGGGTGATCCTCATGGCTGGGGAGGATAGCATCGATTGGCGGCAGAGTTGATAAGTTGTGGGAAGGAGTGTAATGGTTCATTAGAGATACGCCAGGCGCAACCGGCCACGAGGTCTCACCGGAAGAGAAGTACGGGTCTGTCAAGAGCATGACTCCCTCTATCTCCAGGAGTGCCGTCGCCGTCCCGACATAGCTAATCGTCAAGGCGCTTCCAAAAGTCGAACGTGAGGCCATGGTGGACGCAGTTTGTCACCAATAAAAGATTTGTAGTTGGGGTGGAGGTGAAGGATTCAAGTGACGTCCCAGACACTTATATAGCTTGAATGCTGACGATTCCTTCATTGTGGTATGATTAATACATTGACTCTACTGCCCGGCTTAACTTCTTTCAGGAACGCCACTATCCCCGGTGTGAGACGGCCTTCTCGCATGGCTGACGTAAAAGGCTATTTGCATGACAGTGGTGTGGATATAGGGCGTATGGTTGCGAAAATGCTGAGTAAAGCTCATAATTACTTCGAATTTGACAAATATTCGAGGCTGGAAATCGACTCCCCCCGAAATCTGGGGAGTTATCAGTTCATATTGATTGATCTCTTTGCTGAGGTGGCCAAGCTAGAAGGTGAATAGGTACATATTCCAGTCTTGTCACGTAGCATGTCTCCGAGTCCAGTCAGTACTAATTAGCCCCACTGAACTTATGTTCGCACGTACCCCACGGCTGATTAACTTGCTGTTGAGTAATGCATGTACCTACATGCCATCGTGAGCTGGTAAAATCCCAGGAAAAGAATATGTTCAATGAGCTGTAATTAGGCATAACTCTTGTGAGCTGGAGCGAGTACCTAATTGGGTTGTTGGTGTGGTCGCATTCACTGCTGTTAATCATATAACCTTAGTTAGTGTGTATGCCACTGCTACGTACTTCACGTCTTTTTGTGTTGGACATTGCTACCACTTTACGGGCTCATCGTAATGGTTTTCCTTATCGCTTACCCTCTATATAATCACTGGGAAATGGGGCCCGACTGATCGTGGGATGCATCAATTGAAAATGCACGAGACCATTGTCATAGGCGGTGGTATTTGGTAGGCCGTGATCGGAATCGGGGGCCCATTCTTATCAGGGAAATGTGCTCGTCCATGCCATTCCAACCGAAAAGCGACTTTCAGTGCACTGGCCTTGCTTTGGGCCTGACAAAACCGCCAAATTATTCACCATGAGTTCGTCACGAATGACCGTGTTCCACAATGGCAAGTTTTTCCAGAGCACCGGCACGGACGGCCGCCGCCACCACTTCGCAGAATGCGTCGTTGCCGATGCTGCGGGGGAAATCGTTCACGTTGGTCAACTAGGCGATGCCCAAGTCGCCCAGACTGAAACAGCTGGTGCAACCCGCCACGACATGCAAGGTCACATAGTCTTACCGGGATTCTTCGACGGACATATACACCTCCTGACTCTCGGCCAATCACTGAAAAGTGTCCCTTTAGAGCACTGCAAAAATCTGGAAGATATCAGAAAAACCATCAAGGAGTATGCGCGGGCTAATCCGAGTGTGCCAAGGATCGTATGCAAAGGATGGATGTTCTCAATGACACCTGGCAAAGTGACGTCCGCTATGCTGGATGATCTGGATCCAAGACCAATCTTCATTGATGAGAAAAGCCTGCACGCCACCTGGTGCAACACAGCTGGGTTGGAAGAGCTCGACATCGCCGACACGCCCGACCCGGTGGGAGGTACAATCGAGAGGGATGCCGAGGGCAAGGCAACTGGAGTGCTGTTGGAGTCATGTGTCATGCTAATCATTTGGCCGCATCTTGCCAAAATCGCATCAATGGATGAGAAGTTGACATTGATCAAGGGCGCTATCGATGCGTTCAATGCAGAAGGATATACAGGTGCCATCGACATGGCCCTCGACGAGAATGCACTGGAGGCTATACGCAACCTACGACAGAGAGAAGAGTTGCCATTTCGGCTCGCAGCGCATTGGCTGATTGCGCCCAAGAAAGATCCATCTGAAACTCTGGCGCAGGTTGATAGAGCCATTGAACTGCAGAAGGAGTTGAATGCAGAGACAAGCCCCGACTTCCGCATCGCCGGCATCAAGATCATATGTGATGGTATCATCGATGCGTGTACAGCAGCACTGACAGAGCCATATAGCTCTAACGGTGTTGACTGCGGACCACTCTGGACTCTGGAAGAGATCGCCCCGGTCGTCAAAAAAGCAGATGAGGCTGGACTTCAGTGCGCCCTTCATGCGATTGGCGATTACACCATCCGAACGGCCATTGATGCCCTCGAGCAGAACGCAACAGTCGGGCGGAGGCATAGGATTGAGCATCTTGAGCTAGCGATGCCCCAAGATGCCGCGCGTCTGGGTAAGCTCGGCATCACAGCATCGATCCAGCCAGTGCACTCTGACCCTGCTATCCTCCGAGCGTGGCCGGAGTTGCTGGGAGAAGACCGATGTGAGCGCGCGTTTGCGTACAAGGACTTCGCCGATGGCGGAGCTGTGCTAGCACTGGGCTCAGACGCACCAACCGCTCCACACGGCCCGTTGCAGAATATCTACACGGCGACGACAAGGCGGTCGGCCCGGGAGCCGGAACTGCAAACCGCCGTAAACCCTCACTTCGCACTGGAGCTATCTGCTGCGATTGCTGGCGCTACCGCTGGGTCTGCATACAGCTGCTTCGCTGATAACCTGGCTGGCAAACTGGATGTTGGGCTCTCGGCGGACTTCGCGGTGGTAGACATGGAGTGGAATGCCGAGACTTTGTTGCAAGCAAAGGTCAAGCAGACCTGGTTTAAGGGCAAGAAGGTGTTTGAGGCTTAAAGAACCTACATGATACAGTGATGATATGGACTAGTCTACAGTACAGTTTGGTGTTGGATTGGTGCGTGGGCTGGAACAGCATTTTTTCGTATTTCATGCCCTACAAGACTGCGGTTTACGAAGGCTGTTTGAGTGCAGATAGAAGTAGAAGTCATCTTATGTGAGTCTCTATGAAATGGTATCATTGCTCGTCGTTTGTATCAGCCAGTCGCAGGGCTGACAGCAGCACCGGGCGAAGCGGATTGCACCGGTGTTCATGCACGTTCCAGCAAGCTTACGTTGATTGGCTTGCATGGGGCGCTATCTTTCACTGGTAGGGGTATATAAGATGAGGTAGAGATCAGACGACATGCTTCCCGCAAAAGTGAGAGCATGGTAAAAACTCCCATCGATGCCAATTAGGTGTGACAGGTTCCGCAAGCGGAAACAGGAGAATTGAAGGTCTCTTTGTCATCCTAATTTGTAGCCCGGATTGACTCTGGCAGAGGAGCAGGAGTCTGAGTCTGGTTTCCCATGCATCTTGATGGGGCATAAGCGTTGGCTGCTTTTGTGCCAAGGGGTGTCATGGCATCATACTTCAAGAGTATCAGACCGCTTGCAAGCTACACTATCCAAACGACACGAAATCATCGGCCACAGGCAGGGAGGGAATTTCGTGGTTCTTGCAAGACAGGGAGCCGTAACTAATCGATTTAGGAAGGCCAAGTGTTTGAGTGAGGGGCAGCGGCGTCGTTGACTTGTCTTGACTGTTTGCCATGGGTGGCGGTGTTGTCTTCTAAGTGCTTGGCCGTCCGTAAAACATGCACCACTCACCTGGGCAGCTTGGCACTCAGCATCACTTTTTTGTTCCCCCGGCAAACGACTCACGATCAGTTATCCGGATTCAAAACTCTACTGACGAGCAATGCTTCACGCATGATACGTGCATACTCACCGGAACCAACGGAGACACGGCTGTAGTGACAGCGCCATGTGTTACACAGCGTCTAGAAGGTGAATAGGGGATCCATTCGGCGCCGTCTCATCTGGTGACACGTCCGCATTCCCCAGCGCTCGCTCGGCGCAAACGACCCATTAGCGGAGCCCCGGCCAGTGGGGACCCAGTGCACCAGTTGGCGACAGTCATGCACCGTCCCCGCGGCGTCACCCACTGATATGGTTCGACAGTTCTGGTCCAGCCAAGCAGCTCTGACCAATATCAGCGTCAACTCGTCTTCTTGACTTTCCACCCCATGGCGCTTGGCCACATGATCGCACATCTGTCTGCAGCAATGGGGCGGGGTGTGTCTCTGAGCAAGTCGTTCGTGTCCTGGTGAGAGCACGTGCCCCCCCACTGAGAATGACCATGGTATTTGCCTTATTACCTCTCCTGGCTCTCCCGAAACTCAACTGTGCCGCTTGTTTCCAGATCACCAGTATAGTCCACACGAATAGCACTCTGCATACACACCAGCAACAGCAACACGTCTTGCTGAGCTCTTGAACACTTACGTGAATGGGTGAACCTTCCCCAACCTCCGTCGACTCCGCTCATACGGTCCAGCTTGAGCAACTAGAACGGGTTCTGTTGAAGACCGACTTCCAGAATGGACTCGACGACGCCGAAGCCGCTGCTCGCCTGGGGGAGTTTGGGCCTAACAAGATTGAAGGAGCTAAAGGGCTATCCCCGTGGAAGATTCTCATGAGGCAGATCAGCAACAGCTTAACACTCGTTCTCGTCGCCGTTATGGCCATCTCCTTTGCCATCAATGATTTCATCGAAGGTGGTATTATTGCCTTCGTCATCGGTCTCAATATTGTTGTCGGGTAAGTTTCAGTCACTCCTCGAGGTATTTCATACTCCCATTCTACAGGTGGATTGGCAATGCTCCATATTCACTGTTTAATGCCCATACTATAAATCCCCACTAACGGCCGTTAGATTCTGGCAAGACTTCAAGGCCGAAAAGGCAATACAGTCGCTCTTTGCACTTTCAGCGCCTACTTGCAAGGTCATTCGCCAAGGGCGCACGATAAATATCAAGGCAGAAGAGCTGGTTCAGGGCGATGTCGTAGTCCTCCACGTGGGTGACATCGTCCCGGCCGACCTCCGTCTTGTTAGTGGCCTTAATTTGACAACTGATGTAAGTGACTATATACCACTATCCCAGTACAGTTTTAAACTATATCTGAAATCTTTTCAGGAAGCGCACTTGACCGGAGAATCACTCCCCATCAGCAAGCATTCTGATGCAATCCTCACTGACCCAGATGTCCCTCTGGGTGATCGAATCAACAGTGAGTACACTCCACCACAGTTCCCTCAGAGGCGTCCAATGCAGATCTGGCGGTCAGGTTTCAATGTAGCGGTATTACCTAGGCTTCGCACGTTCGGTCAATCGCATCTGCCAGGAAAAGCTAACATGCAGCAGTGCTTTACTCGGCTAGCAAGATCACACGCGGCAGAGGAACTGCCGTCGTGGCCGCCACTGGAATGGCCACAGAGGTTGGCAAAATTGCAGAAATGCTAAGAGCGAACCCGTTTGCTGGCCAAGAGCTGTCTTATGCAGCTCGGCTTTGGCACAGGTTAAAGGTCACTATGCTGGGTATCCTAGGTCTGGATGGCACGCCGCTCCAAGTCAAGCTTAGCAAATTCGCCCTGCTCCTCTTCGCACTAGCTGCACTTCTGGTCATCATTGTATTTTCTGTCAGCACCTTCCACGTCAGCGACGAAGTTCTCATTTATGGCATATGTGTCGGAGTTGCAGTCATCCCTGAGTCACTCATTGCCGTACTTACTATCAGCATCGCCGTTGGGACGAAAGCGATGGCCAGGGGCAACGTGATTGTGCGCAAAATGGCCGCTTTGGAAGCAGTTGGTGGTGTTACCAACATCTGCACCGACAAGACCGGCACTCTTACTCAGGGAAAAATGATCACGAAAAAAATCTGGTTGCGCGGCGGCTCAATGGCTACGGTTGAAGACTGCACCCATCCCATCGATCCCACCAGCGGAAAGATTACATGGGGATCCAACTGGGAGCTTTCAGAGTCTAAGACACTTTCAAGGCTACCTCAGGAAGCAGAATCCTTCGTTGAGTGCGTCTCACTCTGCAATAATTCGGTCATCAGCGACGGTAAGATCGGCGCAACCGAGGATCTGGGAGAGACCTCAACAATATCCACTCTTGGCCCATCGAACTGGAGCGCCACCGGCGAACCTACCGAGATTGCGTTACACGTTTTTGCTATGCGATTCGGCCTCAGCAAATCGACAATAATCCAGTCGAGGGTATCCCATTTGGTCGCCGAGTATCCTTTTGACTCTGCTTGCAAGCGCATGTCAGTTGTGTACAAGCATGCGAATTCGGCCTCGGCACACATCTACACCAAAGGTGCACTCGAGGCACTTCTTCCGCTGCTGGAAGCGACTGATGAGCTAAAGGCTGAACTTACCGCAAAGGCCGAGTCACTGGCATCTGAGGGTTTGCGTGTCTTGTGCATCGCGCACAGAATCACTCCTATGAGTACCGAAATCGCCAAGGAACGCGATGCGGCGGAAACCAAATTGATGCCCCTAGGTCTCGCAGGACTCTATGACCCTCCGCGGCAGGAGACTGCCGGTGCTGTTCACAAGTGCAGAAAAGCAGGGATCACTGTCCACATGCTTACTGGTGACCACATCAAAACCGCCACGGCTATTGCCCACGAAGTCGGCATTCTCAGTGACGCATTTCCCCCAGCTCAGCTGGAAACTGCGATCATGCAAGCTAGTACATTTGACGCTCTGAGTGACACAGACTTAAACAACCTTGCGAGTTTGCCTCTGGTCCTGGCACGGTGCAGTCCAGCGACCAAAGTAAGGATGGTCGAAGCCCTGCATCGCCGAGGCGCATTCTGTGTCATGACTGGCGATGGTGTCAACGACTCCCCTGCTCTGAAAAAGGCCGACGTTGGTATCGCTATGGGTCTCAACGGTAGCGATGTGGCCAAAGAGGCCGCCGACATGGTCCTGACTGATGATAACTTTGCGTCTATCATAACAGCCATTATGGAAGGCCGCCGATTATTCGACAATATCCAGAAGTTCTTGCTACATCTCTTGGTCTCGAACATCGCTCAGGTCATCCTTCTCCTAATCGCGTTGTCATTCAAGGATAAAGACGGGCATTCCGTCTTCCCGCTATCCCCTCTTGAGATCCTGTGGGCCAATCTGATCACCTCCTCCGGGCTCGCTATCGGGTTGGGTCTCGAAGAGGCCCAGCCCGATGTCTTGGTGCGCCCACCGCATAGTCTACGCGTTGGCGTGTTCACCTGGGAGCTCATTATGGACAAGATGGTCTACGGCTTTTTCATGGGCTCTCTCTGTCTAGCTGCTTTCACTTCGACGACATTTGGACCATTTGGCACAGATCCATCCGTACTAGGGCACGACTGCAACTCTGCACACAATGACTCCTGTGATGTGGTGTTCCGCGCTCGCGCCACTACCTTTGCCACGCTCGTATTTTTACTTCTCATCACTGCATGGGAGGTCAAGCATTTCACCCGATCCTTATTCGCCATGAACCCGGAACTTTACTCAGGTCCGTTCGCTGTGTTCAGAACAGTCACGAGGAACAAAGTCCTGTATTGGGCTGTCATAGGCGGCTTTCTGGCTGCGTTCCCGGTCATTTATGTTCCCTATGTAAATGAAATAGGATTCAAGCATAGTGCAATTACCTGGGAATGGGGAGTTGTCGTCGCTTGTTTCGTAGCTTATGTTGCCCTGATTGAGGCGTACAAGGCCGTCAAACGAAGGTTTAAGAAACAGCATCACGCCGAGCGCACGGTCTGAGAGTCACTCAGGACGAGCCCCATTTATATACAGAAGATACGATCGTTACAGAAATGAGATGGGCTATATGGTGATTGGAGGGTTGTGATTGAGTCTGCTATCGGCAGGTTTATGCCTAGATATATATGTAGGTATGTTCTGGTCGACAGCATTCACTATAGTCATTCTTTAGACAGCTTGCCTTACTGTAAATCTAACTAAAGTCGCTCTTTACCATTTCCGTTAACGGCACTTGTGACGTCTTACGTCGATTGTTTTGATTGAACACAACCCCTCTTGTTCAATTCTCTGTCTCGACCCGAACTCCAACTCAGCCGCTACTCCCTATCACCTATAGCGGTGTAGCTACTGAAGGATCATGGTTCACTACATGCAGGCATTGCGTACAAATCACATTACACGTCAATTGCTGTACGAACGCAGGGAATTGTACGTGATCTCTTTGCTTGTGCACTCTGGAATAAGATGACGCCATGTGCCTGCGTATTGCGCGATCAGGAACAACAAGCCCCAGTGACAGAAGTGACAACCCCGCCAAGACCCCACCAAGACTGAGCAGCTCGGGACCAGCATCCGAATAGTAAAAGAAAGATCGCAAGCTTGCGACTTTCAGCACTCTATTGTACATGATCACGAAATCCGTTTCTGGAATTACGTAATCCACCACATGGACTGAACGAGTATTTGTTAATGGTATAAGAGCTCTGCCTATTCGTCTTGAACTGATTCTATACCTTCCATCAATAACTCCTGCCTCATATCTACCCACCTGCCATTCCTCTCTGTCTTTCCCCTTGGCTGCTACAATGTCTAGCCTCTCCCTGCCCAACCTCACCGTCGAGACCTTCACCAAGGGCCTTGAGACCTACGCACACATCCTCGCCAAGGCCCAAGAGTACGCCAAGGAGAAGAACATCGACGTGAACACGTTCATGTCGGCGCGCCTGATCGACGACCAGCTCCCCTTCTCCTTCCAGGTCCAGAACGCCACCAAGGCCGTACAGGTCAACCTTGGCCGTCTCAGCGGCGTCGAGCCAACGCTCTTCCAGAACAACGAGCAGACTTTCGAGGACCTACAAAAGCGCATCGCCAAGACGCTGGACGTCGTGAAGGCGTTTGACGCCTCCAAGGCCGAGGGCAGGGATCAAGAGATTCTAGACTTGTGAGCTCTTTCTTACCCTAGGATGGGAGGCCAGATTCGAGTAGTGCATATGCTAATCAGCCTGATTATAGCCCTTGGGGTGGCCAGACGCATAAGATCACTGTCAAGACTGCGGTGTTTACTCAGGGACTGCCGAACTTCTTCTTCCACCTCACAACGGGTTACTCAATCCTGAGGTCAAGGGGCGTCCCACTGGGCAAGGCGGATTTCTTGGGCAGCTTCCTGGCATTGTAGATATGAGGACTGGTTCAATAGACTGAGTCAATGCCTGCCGTTATCGATAGGTAGTGAGATCCAAGCCACCCTAAAGACGGGAGACAAAACAAGTGTCGCGGACAGATAAAAGGGAAAATCGAAGTCAAATACTGTACAGCCATTATGAGTGAGTGGCCGAGGGTTGAAATTTGAGTGTAAATATGTTGTCGCTCATCGTCTCAATCAGTTTCGCATCATAAGAGACGAGGTGTGGTTTTCCAAAAAGAACTCCCTAGAGGAGGTTACCAACCGCAAAACATGCCACTGAGCCAGTCGTCACTCTCTAAATATAACCTTAGATGTAGGAAATACTTAAGGCACGCCGAATCTTCCCCAAAAGCGAAGTCAGGTCCTTGGCCGATTCCGCTCCACCGCTATTTACCTCACACGCCTAATGACTACTTGAAAGCGATATAGATTTCCAAGATATAAGGCGACAGAAGTACGCGACCATACGTATCCTTTTCAAAGGAAAATCGAAGACGAAATTGGTATGGGCTCCGTGGTCAAAAATAGCATACACATATATTCTATATTAACAATTAGGTATAGGATGTTTTACCCGTCTTGGCTAAGACTAATGAGAAATCAAATTAGAAAAATTTAAAAAGCCGTGGTTGAGCAGAGTAAAATCAAGTTTATTCTAGGAGCGCCCGTCTCACAGAGATCCGCACTCTACATTAATGGCATGCCTACTTCTATACTGCTATATGTAATGGGATAGTAGGCTGCAGCTCCGACAGCGAGTGCTCCTTATCTGGCATTTATCCAGCTTCGGCTTGCATGTCAGAGCTGGGATCCAATTTCCATGCCGCGTTTCTCGTACCTCGGCGCTCTGGTTCACGTAGGGAGGTCATTTAGCTCCCCTCTCGGCCGCGACCAACCCCAAGATTCTTTCTTACCCACAATCATTATTGCCGCCTGATGTCAGTTCCGCTAGGCAAACGAGAATAAAATAAAAGAAGATTAAATAAAAAAATTAGTTTAAGAAAAAAAGAAAAAGAAAACAACCCCACCCTGGGCCGGACTTCGGGCTTCGGCATCGGGGGTTGGTGCAAGCGACCTCCGACACCGCTCTCTCGGATTATACTTTTCTTCAGCGTCCCCGAATGTCATGGAATATCCGATCATACTTTCCTTCAGCGTCGGAATGTCATGGGTATGCATTATCTTGTTCTACTAGAACCAATACCACTCCCCAGACCGCCCGCAATTTCACCTTGCCAAGAACTGGGACTTGCCAGCGTCGTAATCCGTCGACCCGCTCGCAATGTCACCTTGCCAATAACTGGGACTTGCCAGCGTAGTAATCCGTCGATGCGCTTGGACATGAAGTACCGAACTATGATACACAGTGGATATGTTGTGTCACATTATTGGAGCCGCGATAAAGCGGAAGCGTCTTTGTCACATCGCGGCTTCAATTTCAAAACCTATCACAATGGAAACTGCCATGCTTACGTCCAGTGTCTTGGTAATAAAGGATCGAACAGATCATTAGTCAAACCCTAGAGTATTGGTAATAATATGCAACAGGATTTATATATAATAAAAGTATTTGTAATAATATATAATACAATTTGTATATAAGTTGCGTGTCTTAGTTTCTAGTTCTCAACTCATTCCTCTACTAAGCAAGAAATTCAAAGCTTTATGTCTAGTTTCACTTTACTACAACCACCAGAATGCAGTCGTCACCACAGTTCCGTCCCCATGTGCTAATCATCGGTGCAGGTATTGGAGGACTCATACTTGCCCAAGCTCTACGAAAGCAGGGCATTCCATATGAGATATTCGAGCGGGAAAAAAATGAGCACGAAAGACGGCAGGGGTGGTCTCTCTCGTTGCATACGTGAGTTAGTCCCGAACCTTCCAACATCAACACATACTCATCCGCAGTATAGAATACTAGATGATGCAAAAGCTTCGATGCCAGATGATGTGCCACCTTTGGCGGATACAAACAATCTACTCCCTCTGGACCTCGTGCCCGAATTCGTTATATACACCGAACAAGGCGCGAAGATGGGCGTGCGAGATGATGGCAGTGGCAAAATTATTCGTGCAAATCGCCATCGTCTAATGAAACTACTCTCTACAAACATCAAAATCCAGTACGGCAAACAGCTTGTCCGAATCGAGGAAAAGGAAGATTTGGCGGTCGTTCACTTCCAGGACGGTTCATCAGCGAAAGGGGATATCGTGGTCGGTGCTGATGGTTCTCGAAGTGTTGGTAAGGATGAAGGTTCTCGGCCATGAATGAGTGTTCGCGCTAAAATCACTCGTTGGCAGCCAGACAGCAACTTCTAGGAGGAAAGCAGAACGATCCGTTATCCTTGGAACCGATAGCATTCATAAGTGCAGAACTTGAACTTGGTGGCGAAGTCATGAGGCAGCAGCTTCAACTCGGTCATTCAATGTACAGAGCTGACTACAGAGACAAGGACGGCAATCGTTTATGGTTTTTCTTGTCCGCAAATGGGATGGCACCAGATGGGAAGTCTGGCAAGTTCTATGGCCATTTGATGTGGGAAGATGAAGCAGCCACCAAGGACAACTTCTGGGTCCATTCCGCCACAAAAGACCAGTTGCGCGAATGCTTGATACAGAAGACTGCTACGCTGCCACCGCGTTACAAGGCTGCAATTGACCATACAACGACAATGAACATGTGGGCACCTCCCCTGCGACACTCCACTCTGGTCATGCGGTCGATGCCGGCTGGACGCATCACGCTGCTTGGCGATGCAGCACACGCAATGACGCCTTGTGAGTACAAATGGCCAGTTTTATAACTTAGGGTTAGACTGATGGTGGGTGGACAGTTCGCGGCGAGGGAGGTTGTAATGCAATGCAAGATGCGCTCCAGCTTGCAAGGGCGCTTCGTACTATCAACAAACCTGACAAGGAACACATCGCAAGTGTGTTGGGTCCATATCAGGAGAAGATGTTGGAACGTGGGAGTGAGGCCGCGCGTTTGTCGCAATTCCGGGAGGCTTTTGAGACTGATTCTAAGAAACTCGGAGAACTCAGCCTTGCGGGGCAAATAGTTGGAATTTTGGACTAAATGATCGTCGAAGTTTGGCAGCTTACATTGCGTACTATGGTAGATTCATAGACGAAGGATCTGTGGGTGGGGGCGCTGAAACAGGTGGCCCAACCACACATGTAAATATACTAGACTACCTCCTCTCCTTCTACCTCTCTCCCGGATACTCAATCAATCAATCAATTCATCCCTCATAGCATTCGTCCATGACAGGGGGGACGACAGAAACGTGATATTTCTCCCTTCGTGCTGATTATATTAGCTACATAAACCATTTATGGGTGGCCAATGTGACGAATAAGAAATCGTTTCACTGTGTTGAGCCACGCACCTTAATCTTCGTTACCAACTACTCTTTTAGAAAACATCCCGTTTCTATTTTCGCGTAGTATAATTTCCCGACACCTAGGATCTCTGTCATCACTGAAACCTAGAAAGTGTACAGATTCGGGCAGAATCGAAGCATGGCGTTCTTCAAGGAGCTTGACACACTCTGCTCTCAAAAGGGCTCGCACTTCGACCCAAGAGACTATTTTGGATCACTCAGCGCGACATCAGTGTCTGTAGCCGTTCTTTATCATGGTGAAATAGAGGCTCAGTGCTACTCACCTGTGGGCGATGACATCGATACGCTCTTCCAGGCCTGCAGTATATCCAATCCAGCCACTGTTATGGCCGTCATGAGACTGGTGGACCAAGCTCGGCTGGAATTGGAAGACAGAATAGCAAGTTTCTAACCCAAGTCATCGTTGACAACCTCGGGCCTCCTGGCTTGGTTCAAGAGGTTACTATTGAACACGTGTTGAGCCATACAGCAGAGCCGACGGCATCGATTTCGAAGGCTATTGCAGTGATCAGCATCCGAGTGAGCTAGATGTTATACCCGGAAAGTATCACGCCAACTCTGTATTGTAGTCGGGGTGCCTGGCTGATAATATTCATGCTCTGGTGGAAGATACACGCTTTTGCAAATCACAATGGAAAAGTTGACCTTAGAGCTGTTTTACACACTGACGGACGAGCTGGTGTTGCGGCCTCTCGAAATGAATGACTCCAGCTATGATGTCCGGAAGACGGAACAAAACTGGCGACAGCATATTGGAATGGTGTCGCACCTAGTCCGCACTGGCATTACTTCCCTGAACTGGCGGCTGCTGGAATATGGACGACTCCATCAAACTGTATCCTGCCAGCTTTCACGGCCGTGCAAACAGTCAGACTCTTTCAAGATAACAAAATCGTCTCGCGTTGAGTTATGATCCCTTGAATAGATATCTGTATCGTATAGGGTGCTACTTGATCTGTGTCGGAGGATGAGCATGTTCAAAACCAGTTCTAAATTCAACACAAGGTCCTTAATATCATCATGTGATACATGGCAAATGCGTAGATCCGGATAGAACGAGCGAGACAATACATCTGATAAATCGACCTGCTCTAACAATTTTAACTTCAAGC
Organism: Seiridium unicorne; assembly: GCA_039778275.1. Lineage (NCBI taxonomy): Eukaryota > Fungi > Ascomycota > Sordariomycetes > Amphisphaeriales > Sporocadaceae > Seiridium > Seiridium unicorne. Next base: position 15,467 of record JARVKF010000412.1, read on the forward strand.
AAGAACTTTTGGTACAACACTTGAATAGCGCTTTTAAATGGCCTTCCCAACCCGTACCCGCATCAAATTAGCAAACTTACGGACACGAACCATTATTGTCTGCCTGACAAGTTAATAAGGAATTGATCAGATTTAAGACCTGAAAGGTGAATCTTGCTATCTTTTCTACACCGGAACAGTGTTCTTCGCCGATAATCAGTATGTTCTGCATTTTCGGTGTGCTGGCGCCGTGTAACAACGCCAAATAAGCCGGATAGGACATTCCCGACAGCCCGCTGCGGTTCGCTCTGTTTCGTCAGTTCGTCTTGTGCCTGAATGTATCTCTTGGTTGCGGTCCTCACAGCCTCTTCTGTCAGCTCTCCAACGTATGCAACCTCCCCTTGTCGATGATTATTGTGTATGTTGTCATGCAGAGCTCGGCCATCTGCGACTTCCATCTCAATTGAGGGAGCATGCCAAAAGTTGTTCATTGTATCCGTATCTTTGACGCGAAGCCGTAGTCTTCTTCTCAAGAAGTCGGTATCTCAATGGGTTATGTTGCAATGCGTGCAAAGGAGGAGGCAGACAATATCGCTCGCTCGCTCTGCTGACTACAACCATGCAACACTTTGCAATGGTTTTGTGGTGATCACCACTTTTCCCAATCCACACCAACTACCTGTTGATCTTCACTGAAATTCAGATTGTGGGACAGGATCTCATGTAATCTCTTATTCCCAAGGTGGCCGCAATTGCTCCGATGCAGTTGAACTACCATCAGCGACCCCCACACGGAAAATTGCACATTGCCCCATATATTTCGCTAAAAATTCAACGATATATAATAAAATTCAAGAAAAAGTCTTAAAATATTAAAAGTTCGTATTCAAATTAATTATTTTATGCCTTATAAGCTAATATTTTTAAAAGATTTTAATTTTATCAAATTAGTGAGTGATATACTCGCGGACTTGGAGCGGCTTAGAGAAGTGTGCAATTTTCCGCGTCGGGGTCCTGCCATTCCTGCTTTCGTCCGAGCCTCCTCGGATCTCGAGTGGAACAAGGAGAGGGTCTCCGTCTCCGTTTGTGTTTCCGCAAGTGATTCCGCATTCATCGACATTGCTTGTTGCATATGTTGTACGCGTCCGGAAGGCTCGGCTGGAAAGTGCTCCACAATACTCGCCGATCCGAGGAACGTTGATCTTCAACAGTCATTAGAGACACCGAAATTCATGATGGTTATGCTTCGTATACGTGATTGCTTACCAAGTTGTCCATACGCGGCCTTAGCCGAGTCACTCGTTTTATTGTCCTGGTATTGGTTGCCCGCGATGTGATGATGGCTCCCTCTTGACGTACCGAAATAGAAATGCGCGTTGTAATTACTGACCGGTGTATTAGAAAGCGGACTTGCTCCGCTCATTTCGGTGTCTTGCCACAGTTACACGCCTGCTGGTTCCCCTGGGTAAAGATGCGCGGGATTGCAGAAGATGTGGGGGCGACGCTTGTGCTGTTGAAGCTCGATGCGACCGACGGGACAAGAAGGACAACGCAACGTAGAAACCTTGTCTGCCTCGATATCTGAACCATGTCTAAGGCACCCTCTCATCACCCGGCTTCTCACCGAGAACTGGTGTAGTCCTGGATTGATAAGCTTCAAGGCTGAGTTGTGCCCGGCCCATGTAAAGCCCCTCATCTCGGGCGACGTAGACGTTACGATTGATTAACCTCCGCCCAAACACCTCATTCAACCATCTTGAGGGTGAAGGTTCAATCGCCGCCTGGGGGTATTCTGTTCTGTGCAATCGCAATGAATCTCTCATCGCGAGATCGATGGACTCGCCTCCCCTCGAGTCAACTCTACCCTACAGCAAACTCCGCCATGCGCCTGCAAGTGGCTACACCGGTCCATTAAAGGCTTCTCGATTTGATGCTCTACAAAACTTACTCGGGTGGCACGGCATTGACGGAGATACCACATATGTATGCCTTCGAATCTCTGAATGAAAAGTTCAAAGACCATCTCGTCGGAATATAGCTACCCGTCAGGTTTGACGGCTTTTCGACCAGGATTGTTCCTGGGATAATCCGATCACCTTCGAACAAGGAAACGGCGCACACCGAAGGACGTGTCTTGATGCACGTTGGATCCCGGGACACCCCAGAATGGCTGAAGCCGCCGGTTTACCCATAGGGACGATCGCCCTGGTAAGCTTGTTCCAGACTTGTCTTGATCTTCTGGATTATACCGACGACGCGCGAAGTATCGAAGATGACCGGGAGCGGGGGGGACACCAAGCTGGGACTACTCAGGATCAGGCTGGAACAATAAAGGGTTAACCTACAAGTTACAGATCCCGGTCACGGGAAATATAGAGGGCTGTAAAAGCATTAGCTAGAAGAAAGCAGGACGATAAGCAAAAAGCCTCGTTAGTATTATATTAATCCTGAACGAAACAACCAAATTAAGTGGTAAGTACGCTTTATATCAAAACAGGCCGTTTTCGTTTGAATCGAACCTGAAACTTTGTAAGAAGGGCTCCGAAATATTTTTCACACTAGTAATACGCCGAAACCCACCAAAACGCTTCGTTACAGTGAACAAAAAACGTTTTAGGTTTTAAAAGATAAGAAAAGACTAAACTCTCTGTTGGCGGAGCTTGATCTCTTTATGACCGACTTAAAGAGAGTTACATTGAAAATAACCAAGTGTTGTAAGTGCAGAGCAGCCATCTCATATTAAAGATGAACGGCTAATCATCAGGTGCGTAATAGCTGCGTTCGATTCCGAAGGGCATCTTACGAGCGAACACGACTTCAAGATGGCCAATATTATACACTCGTAGTTCGAAGACTGGCTCTATACCAGACAAGTCTTCTTCTGCGAATAGTTCCGCTGGTCATAAATATACTAGCCAAATCGCGACTGAAAGTTCGAAGCAACATCTGGGGAATTTTAATGAAGTGGGTAGTAATGCAAAAAGCCACGAGTACAATGGTCAGACCTCTTTAGGAAGTTACAAACAATCAATGGGTAGTACGAACAATGAAGCATCGAAGGATTTCTTCAAATCTTAGAGCAGTGACATGTATTTCGAAAATACTGGACGTGGTTCAACGAAGTACGTGCTGTTGGAGCATGTAGAGTCCTTCCCACACATTTCACTTCCTCTTTGAGAGGACTGAGTACGTTTCGTTTGCAGGTAATGAGAGATATATGGGAGAATGAAAGTTTTATTTCGAGCTGTTCTTAGATCTCACGACTTAGGAAGATTTTAACATAGCCGGGTCGACCTGCAATGGGTGAAGTTAAACATGACTAGGTACTAATAATGAGGTTTATACGCAAATATGGAATGCCGAAATAAGAAGCCATTGAACAGACCCTTACTTCGATAAAACAATACCATGGGTAGGGTAAAACATTGGTGCTTACAGTATGATTATGTGCTAGCGTGCTAGACCAATAAAATCCCTCTCAAGTGTAAGGTTTGTAACTGGTCTCGATAATTTACTTCATGCTCTAATTACATGTATTTATCGTTATCGCGCTACCTCATGCTTACTACTTGGCGCAACTTGGCTATCAGATCAGCTATGTAATATATATGTGGTGCCACCAAAAGCAGTCCGGAATGATTCAACTAGCGGGACGCGCTTATGCAGCCCTAAACTCCATCATTATGAATCATCTTAGCCGGGTTTTTGCTGATGTATAAATGGACCTGAAATTCTACAGAACAAAGCCATTGACTGTCATTGATAACACACAACACGGTCTTGACCGATGGCCAAGTTTACAATTCCCCAAACGGCTACATGCCTCGAGGAGGTGCCCGAGTCACAACTCAATCTACGATCCGATTTAGACATCCTCGCGGATCTCCGCTCTTTTCAGCCTGTCACCTCGGAGAAGAATGTCTGGGCTTTCTGGGACAGAGGCATTGATGCCATGTACCCAAGTTACAGGCGCACCGTGTTGAACTGGGTCCAGAAGCTCGGTACATCCTGGACAGTGCGCATTGTGGATCTCATCGAAGGTTCGCCCAACAACATCTACAATTTCGTCGGCAAGGAGTGGTTCCCGGACTGCTTTAACAATAAGACTATGGACGGCTCTCATGCAGCACAACATGCCGCAGACCTCGCGCGTCTGCCGTTACTTTTTGAATACGGAGGGGTCTGGATGGACGTAGGGAACATGCTGCATACACATCTCGATCCTCTATTCTGGGACCATCTCACCGCTCCGGGCTCGCAGTACGAGATGTGCCTTTGGATCATTAGCGGCCAGATAAGAAAGCAGTGGGGCAGCTTTGGCAACTACATGCTAGCTGCTAGGAAGAACAGTCTGTTCATCAAGAACTGGCACGGCTCTTACAAGGAGCTGTGGAAGAACCGAACGAATGCCAATGGCTTCCATAAGCTCCCATTGGTGCAGGATATTGGCCTTGCCGAAGGTATGGCAGATTGGAACTTCCAGGACAAGATCCGCGTAATGAGCGACTACGTGGCACATATGCTCCTTGGCGATCGGACAAGGAATCTTCTAGATGTCAGCACAGGCTGGAACGGGCGTGAATTCTTCAAAAACAGGGTGTTCATGGTAGAAGGGATCTATAATGGCATACTGGGCGCCATTAGAACAGATTATGACGGGCATAAGCAGGTCGAGCTTTTCACCACTCCACTCGATGACACGGATACGGAAAAGAGGCAGGCTGCCGAAGCTTTTGTGGTCGAAATGCTAGAGAAGAGTCACATGTATAAGGTCTACCACAACTCGGCAGGTGGTTTGCCAGCGCTCGGAGATCTCGTCAAGAAAGAGGATTTCCGAGACGCGGATCACAGACCGGGCACTTTTGGAGAGATGTATAGATATGGAACTGTGCACTGGCGATCCACTCGTCAAGTAGAGCGATTGGCGTATCAAGAAACGGATGATGAGTTGATCCGCGCCACGCCTACTACACCTAAGGGGGTTGAGATTAGATAGACATAGGTAGATTTATATCAAAAGTTCAGAGCGCTCGCATTACTGAGCTTTGGCTCTACGAACGACCAATTACATAACTTGGCAGAAGCGCCGAATCCCGGCAGCGGTCTACGTGCTTGGGGTATAAGCGCAGGTTCGAGAAATCGAATTATATACCCTCCGAATCTTGATCCACCCCTTTCGGCCCCTGATTCATGCGGGTTCGGCTCCCAATCCCTAGACAATCTGAGATATCGATAAATCTATCCAAAGCATTCGCAATATATATTGAGTTCTAGAAACTACGTACGAGATGGGATGGGTTGGTAACGAAAAGCCAGCCCGAATTTTATATAAGGTTTTCTCAGTGAATAGAATGCCGGCAAATTACATTAGATCTCAGCATGCTAGCAATCCTGCGTCGCGCCTCATATCCCTGCACCACACTGCATGGTGGTAAGAGGCACAATCAGTCCCATCTAATCCTCGAGTGTCTCTTGATTCCTGCTTCCAATTTCCTTCCACACTTTGTGTCTTCGTGATTGCTGCCACTACTACACACCTTCATCGCTCAGAACGCCCTAGCCGCGGAACCACAGAGTCCGGTCATGTTTTCCTTCGGTAGTGGGATCTTACTTTGAATAGGATGTCGTTGGTTGGCAGTTGACCGCCTTACACCTTCAGCTCTCCAGATAACGCCGATCACGAAAATCAGCTGCGGTCATCTTCCCGATTTCCAGCGAGACTGGCCTTGCACGGCCTGGCGACTTGCTGCCTCCCTGATACTTCTTTGGTGTAACAACTTGGCCACAGACTCACTAAAACCTTGCAATAACCAGCATTGACTTCCAGGGGTTCTACATTTCCGGTGCTCAAAGTACGTGAGAGCACTACCTAAACTGCGTCCACGATACAACTTGCTAGGGTGTTTATCGACTGTGTTTAACTTCTTCCCCAGCTCAAACAGTCAATTGTGACAAAACCTTCAAAACCTCGAGCACATGGGCGCATTGTTGTCCCAGTACCAACTGCAATTTCTGGGCGGTGTGCGGCCTTGCCACATGTATAGGTGCTGACTCTGTCGCGACCACATGGTATATTCCACAAATTGCATAACCAGAGAAGCTATGGACCCAACTCGTCTGTTAGTCAATCACCCGCTGGTTACCAATTTTTCACCATCTTCGAATCATCTCCGGCTGCAGGCTCTTCTTACACTATATCTGTGCCGAATCATGGCCTGCAAATACACTGAATAATCCTGTTCCGGCCGCCACAACATCAGTCACATGTGTATACCCACGGCACTAAAATCAGGAGTGGGTGAAGCTAATTTAGAGCTAGAGAGCTGTGCCCAGTTTGTCCAATACTCCATCTATGACCGCCTCGGCTACCACTCGAAGTACGGGATTCACTGCGACATTCCCTGCACAGACTAACACGACGGCTTCGAACGGGCCAAGTTGAGGCTCGGCATCAGGATCAGCAACCACTAGTTCATCGCAAGCATGGAATAGCGGGTATGGTTCTCGGTACGGTAGCAGCTCTCGCCCTGTTGAGCTGGGTAATATTTCGGCTCGGCAGGCGTTAAGCTCAAAAGCAGGTATCGCTCAGATGATGGAAATAACAGTGAATGAGTTCAGGGCGGACCAGGGGGTCTCAAAGGCTCCTATCGCAATGAATCGATGCATGAATTAAACCCAAATGCACCAGTTACACGAGCTACGTCTACGAGATCCGGGACAACTTCCAAGTTGACAACACTACAATGTCCACGGTCGAAGTTTATGGCATACTCCTGACACAAAAACATAGAGCGTTTTATTTCGACTCAAGATAATGATAGAGTAATCAGAAAATGTGGAAAACATGATCTGGTTTATCTCTTTTCGCGCGATTTCCTCAAAATCGTTAGTCCAGCACTCCCCGACTAATTCGCAGGCGAGATGCTCCTCGGTCCCGTCCACAAAAACCAGGTCCTCACTCAAGCGCTCTGTTTGTAGGTTGTCCTCATTTCCATCTTGTCCACATAGTGCCGCTGAGTATAACTCGGAAGGAAACTCCGGCATTCGTCTCACAACGAATGGGACCTTGGCTCCAGGAAACCAGACAACCAGATCTCGAAAGTCGGCCTGTGGTGGAAGAAGAGCTAGCTTTAGAGAGTTAGATGTATCACCTGATGTTACTTCGCTTGACTCCTTCGGCCCGACACAATGGCTGGGGGCCTCTATTTCGGAACTCCGGTATAGCCCAACAAGTCGTCTGTCAACAATCGAAGAGCTGTCCTTCACTATCTCCATAGCCGGATTGTCTCCGTCAGACCAGTCGACTGTTCTCCGTGCACGGTCGACAAGATGAGCTTCTATAGTCCCCGGCTTAGGCGGACAGGTGTTTATATCCATATACGGAAGGAACGTATGCCAGAGTGATGGGCCGAGCTATGGGCTCCTGGGTGCCTTGAACGCACAGTCTCTGGAATTTGGGTGATGTGCTGGCTTATTTTCATTTCAAGGGCATCCCTTGAGGCGGCCATCTTTTCGAGAAGAGTGATGATTCTGCCATCATTTTCCAGTATTGAATCTCCATCAGTCTCTAGATCTGCACTGCAGTCAAGGAGGTTCGACCAATAGTACAAGATCTGAGCGTCTAATAGAGCTTTGCTGGACGGCGCCTGACTCTCGGATGCTTGCCTGATTCGCTCAAAATTTCTCTCATCTCTACCCAGAAGACAGGATGACGATAACAGCAGGCCCACTGTTCCTAATACTCGACCGTGGACCGTGAGAGCTTTCTTCCCTCCATGGATCCCCCACTTGCGGAAATTATCGCAATTAAATGGCTGATAGTAGGAAGGTACTGGGGCATGTGAGCCGACTATCTCGACGATGGCTCGAGGTTCGTATAAAGCGGACAGATAACACTGCCAATTGGGCACCCACGTCGGCAGTGTGAGAGCCACCACATCATGGTATTCACGCAGCCGAGAGTCCAAGAAGTCTCTTTGGGACCGCAGGGAGTCCATACGGTGATAGTAGCTGTTAAGAACGGGTAGCAAACCATCTTCATCTTGTGCTTCGAAGCAGTGATGTGAAGGGAACAGAATCTCCTCACGAAAGGCGATTTTCCCGTCGCTGTCCCTGTAAACTTTGTGTTCCTTGTTTCATGAAGAAAGTATTTTGGCACATATGTCCATCTCCTTCCTCCAATTAGTTGTTCTGGCAGCGAGCCTTGCGAATGTCGATTCGCTGTTAGAGTAACTCAGGATCGCATAGTCATCACTTTTTCTCATGTGATCCACTGCGAACTTGATATAGGTTGATTCGGCGTCCATACCATAATCAATCGTCCCGTTGGAAGTCCAGTCGAAATCTTTTCTGAGGCCTAAAAGAGCAAATATCTTGTCACGAGGGTCCGCAGACATCAGGTCTCGCGCTCGCACAAGCATGTCAAGAATGTTTGACACGGCCTGACGTGTCTGTGGGACTTGCTTGTACCACTCGGGGAGATGATCTTCCTGATTCCTAGCGAGGTGGAAGTCGACACGGGCATACCACATGCGGCGAACAGTCTCAATCAAGTCTTCCTGCCGTAGACTCTCGCCATAGTGGTCGTGTGTCCTACGCTGCAGCATTACAGCTTTGAAAAGGGCGTCCCATGGAACGCGGCGTGAGCCACATTGTAGACTTATCACCTTTGAAACAACAATTTCCTGTAAGACCCAGACTCTAGTGAACCATTCGCGTGACGGGACGTCATGATGAACATCGTGCAGGTCGCCACGAAAGTAGATCAGATCTTCCATCGTCGAGGGTAGACTTAGTCTTGTTCTCCGTCGTCGTTAAATGCCCACGAACTCATACGCTCCGGGAAGTTCCAAGCTGAGTTACTGGCATTACTTCCGGCCAAATCGTCAAGGTATGCTATAGTCTCTTGCGCCATTCAATATATGGTACGCACTTGATGAACCTGGTGGTTTCGTTCTTCCACGCCAGACTGGTTAATGCATAACGCATCAATCCAAAGCAGTATCGGCCTCTTCTTATGTCGAAGATGGCGCAGAGCAGAATCCAAATTTGAGCTTATGAGAATATGCGTATCTTGGACGAACACCCTATGCGTGTTTCTTTTATTCCCCCATGCGTACGACAAGGCTGCGTAGATTGTGACGGACACCCCATCATCAGAGAAAGGCACATGCTGAGTGGTACTGAAGTTTATCCTCCAAGGATGCCGCTGGGAAAAGTCGAAGCACGCGAAAGGAGTCGCTCTCGAGGCAACTGTACCGATAAGGGTAGAATGGTCATTGCCCGAGGGTGCTGCGGCTATGGGCGCTCCTTTTGAGATGTGCGAATTCATGCCGGCCACCAAGACGAAAGCATGTAAACGTGAACACACCAGCAGTTCAAGTTCGTATCTTGTGTAGACGAAAGGAGGATTGAAGGCGTTGCTCATGTGGCAGAGACCTGTTTGGCGTGATGGTGGAGGTGAGGAAGAACATGCGAGGCTGAGAAGTGAGGGAGCTGCATGTGGTTGAGCTGTTCAACCGTAATTTTAAAATTCCAAAGGTCTGAAGTCTAGCGACCCTGTAAAATGATGGCCCGACCGACGCCAATACCCAGAGGAAGAAGAGGAGAAGGAGACACGACTTGACTTCAAACAATATCACTTCAATTTACCTTCTTATATCTTGTTTTGAGAGACACCATGGAAAGGGTGGTGGGTAAAAGTAATCTCACCAAAGGCCAGATTGAATACACTCACTACTCGAGATGGCACATCATGATGAGACTTAACAAGAGCGGAACCAAAGTCAATGGTGATTTTGATATTGTGTTCTGCCCAATAATCTTACTTGTACTCCCTAGATGCCGGCCTGCCTACATACAGATACAAAGGCACAATCGTCATCCTGGTGGTCGTCTTTCGCATTGCAGTCGAGACTTAGACAAACAGCGATCCCCTATCTCTTAATACGGAGGCTTCCTGCCAACAGCATCCATGTCCAATGATCAGTACATATGATGCAGCCGAACATGTCTTTCCAAAAAACCGCTTAGAGCCGCCATCCATGTCCCAAGACGTGTTCCGGGCCATCATTACTTTCCGAGAGATGAAGGGCGAGGAAGGCCGAGAGCCCAAGAAGGCAGGGCATGGGCCATACCCTCCGCCAGTCATCGTTTTCGAAGCATTCACCAGCTTTGGCCAGAAAGTCGGAATAGTATAGATTATATTTCATCTACAGCTTTGCGCAGACAGACCGTGTCTCACTCGAATTGCAGGCTTTACGATACAATACATATCGTCAACTAATGATTGCCTTGTCGTCCTTGCGGAGAGGAGCAGTCCATATTCTGTGTCGAGTGTCACCTCGAGAGTCCTGGCAAAAGTTGAGAGACTGGTACGCTCGATATCATATAGCTTAAACCGGTATCCCCTCCCTTCTGCGGTACCAGACCTGGCGTGGTCCACAAGGCTCAGGGACAAATGCAAACATTTTAAGAAGGTATCCATGACATTCGTAGAAATTATTCTGAAAGAATAGTGCAGAGAAATTGCACATAAGAAATAATAGCTATTTTCGGAGCCCCAGCAGATCCGCCATCCCATGAAGTATGTACAACTTGTTTGATGGAAGGGGTCGCAATCTTATACCTTGGATTGTGTTGCTGCTGGCGCGCCTGATGGTAGAGTTGCCTGTGCTGCGGCGATAGTGTTCTGCACAACACCAGGAGATGCCGTGGGAGCGGGTGGCTGCGAGGTCCCATTCTGCTTAGCATTATTGCCCTCTTCCGTAAGCAGGCGACTCAGTAGAGGCAGGTCTTCTCTCGCGCGAGGGTCGCGTTCGATACAGCGCTTGACCGCATTCCACTCTCCTTCCTTCATCCTCGCGGCATGAGGAAGGAGGAATGTGACCGTCGGACTAGTGAACAGAGGCCCAAGTACCTGGCGTGCCTTCTGTTCACCTTCGATCTGAGCCTGTCGCAAGGAATTGGCGTCTTGCGACATGACTGGTGCTGCCGGGGCCACGGCCGGGGCTTGCCGCTGCGGCACTGGCTGAGCTGGTTGACCAGGTATAACCGGTGGTGGGATTGGTGTGTGGCTTTGATGCTGGCCCTGAGGAGGTAAGCTGCTATTCGGAAAAGCACCTTGTGGGGTGGCCGGTGACCAGGTTGGAGCAGGGACTGATGGTTTACGGTCAGGGGCAGGTGTAGGCGTTGCCTGTACAGAAGGTGTAGGTGTTGCCTGTTGTGGGCCGGCTTGCTGGCGTGACTGATCGACAGGAATCTGCTCATCTCTAACCACAAACACCATCAGGAGGAGAGGTTGCGGCCGAGATTGAGGTACCAGGTGCCCGTCTATGTTCTCCAAAATTTCCGGTAGGGGACCATCACCTGCTGGTAGCGGTATAAGATATGTATCTCTCACGCCACCCAACTGTCTCTCACCAACGACGCCATATCGTTGCTTGGATTGAAAGTAGTTGATGACAGCCATATATTGACTACTGGCGATGGCGTCGCCGGTATTGGCTGGGGCTAAGCTGGTGATGACCAAATCAACCTGGTTGTTGTATCTCAACCCACAAAGGTAGGGGACCGCCTTGTCTTCGGGAATTCGACCGGCAACCGTCACCAGAGGTGGGATTAGGTCCTTCCATTCAATGCCCCTGACCTGCTTCAGGTTGGCGCCACCTGCGAACTTCGCTACGATGCTAAAATCCGCCAAATTCGTCATCTTGAGATGACCCTGCCATACTACATCCGGATCTAGGTTCTCGGTCGGCGAATACGGGGGCGAGTCACCATCTTCTTGTAGCATACGGTCCACATCTAGGTCCACTCCGGGGCCGGTAGAGGGGGCTGGTGCCGAAGGCCGACGTTGGGCAGGCCCGGTCGGTGACTTGACAGTCGAGAACACCTTTTCTAAGTCGAAATTGCTTTGTCGAGGCGACTGCTGCTTCCCTGTCGTGTCAACTCGAAGGGGACCAGGTCCGATGTTGGCTGGAAGCTCGACAGAGTTCTCCTCCTGTTCCATTACTGGTTTGCCCGCTCCTAAGGCATTAGTGTCCCTAACACTCTGCCTCCGAATAGAAGAGGGCACTTCTTCAGTGGCCATAAAACTGTCATTCTCAACAATTTCCTCGCCCTTGTGGGTACGTCTTACCCTGGGACCATCATCCGTGATTAGCACAGATTGCTTGTCGGCCAGCTCTTTCATGTGGGCGGTTTTGCGTTGTAGCTCTTCGGTTTGCATGTCATCACTCGACATGGCAGCCAAGGCAGGAGCGGTAAGAGTACGATTGAAGACCCGACCGGCAAGTTCGACATTCTTCTTTAGGTTGAAGACGAGAGTTCGGATTTGATTGGCAGCGCTGCTGGCGGTGGGATGGCTATCGTGCACAGCCCGTTCGATCTCGATGGCGTGGCGCTCGGTGATGGCATTCTTGGTCGTGTCCTTGGGGATCTTAAAGACTTTGCTCTTCACAGCTTGATCGAGGGCAACGTCAAGAGACTTGCGAACTCCGTCCGCACTTTTCTTTCTGGTCCCCTCCAGCTTGTCCAGGCTCTCTGCGAGATCAGCGGGCGGTGTGTATTTGGGCAGTGCCGGTACAGCACGCGCGTCAGACACCTTGCGGAGCTTGCTCGCAGGCCCTTGCGAGTGGTCACGAGACTTGCGTTTGCCCTTTGCCGATTCGTCTTCCTTCTTGACTTCTGGGGCCGGCGACGGCTTCGACTTGGTTGTGGACGCGGTTGGCGATGATCGATCCTTGGTGTCGCTCACTCTCTTCTTTCCCTTCTTGGTCTTCTTCTTCTTGTTCTCCTCCTCGTGCTTTTGTCGTCGTGTGAGCCATAGCTTCTCTCCCCTGGCAATGGCGGCCAACAGCTCCTTGTGATCGTCGGGTCGGCATTGTTCGCAGAAATACTCCTTAGGTAAATCGTCGTCGAAAATACTCATGCCCATGCACACATTGTGTTGCCAGGCGCCGCACTCCTCACAAGCGATCCATGGCTCGTTGGGATCGTCATCTTCTTGGGTCGTGGCACCACAAGCGCATCGGATAATCTCCTCGTCCTCGACTTCCTCCTCCTTCTCTTCCTTCTCTGCCTTCTTGCTCTTCTTGCTGGATCCCTTCTTCTTGGCCGTCTGAGGGTTCTCGAGTTGGTCGAATGCTTTCGTGTGCTGACCCTTAGTCGCGCGCGACGAGCGGCGGGCTTCCTGTTCGCCTAGTGTTGAAGGTTGCGTTAGACTATCTGTGTGTCTCTGATGGTTGCGGGTCTGCCTCTGCGGCGCTGTGGGCTGACTGCTGGTGGCGCTTTGTTCTCCGCCATTCTCGTTCGACTTATGGGATGAAGTCGCCGATGATGGTGGAGGCACGGCGGGATCTGTAGTTCCCTGACTTTTGCGGGTGGCTCGCTTACCAGACATGATTGAGACGTTACGGATCCGCGACTTCCAGAAAGGGGTGGACTGGCGTATGCCCTGAGAGTTGATGGGTGAGGATATAGGCTTGCTGGGTGTATGCTGCTTCAATCGATACTTTGGGTTCGCCTGGGATTTACTATTGGGCTAGGGGACGCCAGACAAGATGGCAGTTCATCAGACAATCATGAATATCTACGCGGAAAGCATGAACTATGATCGCCGACGAGAACAAGAGCAGCTGATGACAAATTGGCAACGTAGAATTCCCAAGAACTTGTTCCCGCACCTGCGCGCTTCTCTCTTGGATCAGAATGCGCCTCCCGTGGAGTGGAGTGAAGACCTGTTTTGGTAGTGATGATGGGGGTGTGATGGCGAGGACTCGAACAAATTTGCGCCGTGCGTAGAAGTAGTTGGTGGACGCGCGAACAAGTGAATGTCGCGCTCGTCGCGGTGGTGCTGGTCAATGGAGATCAATGGCGATATTGCGCGACTGGGGTTTGCGACGGTTGCGACCGCGTGTTCCTGGTTGGATCCAGCAGGGTGTCGTGAAATAGGCGTGAGTGCAGTTCTATGGCTCTCTGGGCGGTTGTCGAAACTCTTATAATCGCGCAACTGAGGCGACGCGACTGCAGAGTTAATGTTGTTGTCGACCGACCGGCAGTAGAGTTCGCAGTTTGGGTTGGGAAAAGGTGGAGGTGGTGGAGGTGATGACCGGCGACCGGGAAATCCAAATCCAAAGCCCAAGACCAAGCCCAAGCTCCTGGCTCAAGAACTGCGGATTTTTTCCTAGCCTGAGGCTGTTTGCTCCTATTGGCCCGACCTCTCTTTAGAGCTCGAAGCTTGCGAACGCCTGACGCCCGGCGAGGACAAGAGGGGAACAAAGAGCGAAGCTCCTTGTGGCTTGGTAAGCAGGGGAATCGTGGCGCCATCGGCGTTTTCGATGCCCGTGCTAGCAGCAAAGAGGCTGAAGCACCATGACACTTGCTAGGTCCGTGCTTCTCCGCCTTGCAGCTACGCGTATGGGTTCTTGCCTAGCTCTAGGAAACAGCTGTGGTGTACGGGCCTGTTCTCAGCCTTCCCCAGACCTCAGTTCATCAAACAACAACCTGCGGTATCCTCCCACTTCAACAACACCAATCTCGAGGGCTTTTACCCTTCCCTTGCAGAAGACACATATAATAGAAGTCGAGAACCCACAGAGTGCGCAACCATGTCCCGCCGCTACGATTCCCGAGTAAGCTCCAACAGCCCGAAGCTCTGTACAGCTCATCGGGCAATCGCTGACCCATCTATGTAGACAACCATCTTCTCCCCCGAAGGTCGTTTGTATCAAGTCGAGTATGCGCTAGAGGCCATTTCCCACGCCGGCACAGCCATTGGCATTCTGGCAAAAGACGGAATCGTACTGGCCGCCGAGCGGAAGGTGACGTCGAAGTTGTTGGAGCAAGACACATCCGCAGAGAAGCTGTACATCCTGAACGAGTGCGTCGCCACGGTCCTATGGGATGGGTTTCGAAGATTTGCGAGCTAACAAATCCGCAGCAACATGATCTGCGCCGTCGCAGGTATGACCGCCGATGCCAACATTCTCATCAACTATGCCCGACAAGCCGCTCAAAAGTACCTCCTCACCTACAACGAAGACATCCCCTGCGAGCAATTGGTGCGGAGATTATGTGACCTGAAGCAAGGATACACGCAGCATGGTGGTCTGCGACCCTTCGGTGTGTCTTTCATCTACGCCGGGTGGGACCCCCAGAGACAATTCCAGCTCTACCTCAGCAATCCCTCGGGCAACTACGGTGGATGGAAGGCAACAAGCGCTGGCGCCAACAATGCTAGTGCATCCAGTCTGTTGAAGCAAGACTACAAGGAGGACTGCACGCTGAAGGAGGCCTGCGGTATGGCGGTCAAGGTGCTTAGCAAGACCATGGACTCGACCAAGCTTAGCAGCGAGAAGAGTGAGCCTCTTATGATTCACCACCATCACCATTTGAATATGCTAACGTATTTCTCTACAGTTGAGTTCGCGACAGTAGGGCAGACCGAGGACGGCAAGATCTACCACAGACTCTGGAGCGCGGATGAGATTACGACACTGCTGAAGGAGCATGACCTGGCAAAGGATGAGAGCGCCGATGATAAATAAGGCTGGCTATTATATCATGACATGAAACGGAGTCTAGGGCTGCATCATAGAGGCAATGTACTAATACCACGCTGAATCATGATGATCTAAGGGGATGTTTTCTGCTTCTGTGAATCGTGAACGCCAATTAATAGGATAGCCATGCACGGTGAAAAAGCGTTGTTTTTCATTCATCAATGACTCTGTGAGTGTGCGACTGTGGCACTAGTATCTAGGGATCTCGTCCCTCTCAGTGAGCCGACAAGTCAACCTCAAAGTTTATTCTTGTCCGTATTGTATTTCTTTGGGCCCGCCGTATACTCGCTTGCATAATGGTGTACACTCTCCATCACTTAGCGGCCATGCGCTGAACAGGTGCAGCCAATCCGAACTAACAGCCTTGCCCCGTTGCTGCGGCTGCACCTACAATGTAGGTAGCAGCGACCCCTGTTCGACTACCCCCAAATTTTGTGAGTGAACCACCCATGTGCCACCACGCCCCTAGCCAAAGGCCAGCGACGTGGTGAACCTTCAGATATTCCAGGTGACACAGGACACTTTTATTTCACACCGACACATACCATTTTCAGACTGCACAACTCCCTTCAACCTATATATCCGGATCAGCAGCGAAAATGAGTCTCCAGATTCCCCACCGCGACAAGGCGAATGGCTCCAACAAGGACACCAAGGCCGTCATCCTTGTGAGTGCCCCCCGATCACAGCTTCCTCCCGCCATTTTGACCCCACCAAGGGTCTTGCTTGAACTGTGCATACTGACCGCGATTCTAGGTTGGCGGCCCTTCTAGAGGCACCCGATTCCGACCTCTGTCTCTCGATGTCCCCAAGGTAACCACCAATTGCGAACCATTGCCGTCTTTCTCCTGACATTCTGTGCCTGACAGCCCCTCTTCGATGTCGCTGGCCACCCCATCGTATGGCACTGCCTCACGGCCATTGCCAAGGTGCCCACGATCCAAGAAGTGGTCATGATCGGCTACTACGACGAAGCCGTGTTCAAGGACTTTATTAAAGAAGCCTCCAACGCCTTCCCCGGCCTACCAATCAAGTACCTCCGCGAGTACGAAGCCCTGGGCACCGCAGGCGGTCTATACCACTTCCGCGATGCCATCCTCAAGGGTCGACCCGAGCGCATCTTCGTACTCAACTCCGATGTCTGCTGCTCTTTCCCCTTGAATGAGATGGCCAAGCTCTTCGACGACAGGGATGCCGAGGCTGTCATCTTGGGTACTAGAGTCAGTGAGGACGCCGCAACCAACTTCGGTTGCATCGTTAGCGACGCACATTCCCGCCGAGTTCTACACTACGTCGAGAAGCCCGAGGGTCACATTTCCAACTTGATCAACTGTGGTGTCTATCTGTTCAGCGTAGACGCCATCTTCCCCTCAATCAGAAGCGCCATCAAGCGCCGCACAGATCGCCCGCGTTTGGTCTCCTACCCGTCATCGGACAACCTCGAGTCGAGCTTCATGGCTGATGATGACGAGGAGAAGAAGGAGGTTCTTCGCCTAGAACAAGACATCCTTTCGGACCTTGCCGACAGCAAGCAGTTTTTCGTGTACGAGACCAAGGATTTCTGGCGCCAGATCAAGACTGCCGGCTCTGCTGTTCCCGCCAACGCCTTGTATCTCCAGCAGGCACTGCAAAGTGGCTCCAAGGAGCTAGCCAAGGCTGTGCCAAACCACATCATTGGACCTGTCTTCATCCACCCCTCCGCGACGGTTGATCCAACTGCCAAGCTGGGCCCTAATGTCTCCATTGGACCCCGTGTCACCATCGGCGCAGGTGTCCGTATCAAGGAGACGATTGTCCTTGAGGACAGCGAGATCAAGCACGACGCTTGCGTGCTGTACGCGATTATTGGTTGGAACAGCCGTGTTGGTGCTTGGGCGCGTGTTGAGGGAACCCCTACACCTGTCACTAGTCATACTACCAGCATCGTCAAGAACGGCGTCAAGGTACAGAGTATCACTATTCTAGGCAAGGAGTGCGGTGTCGGTGATGAGG
The DNA here is from genome assembly GCA_039778275.1 of Seiridium unicorne. Taxonomy (NCBI): domain Eukaryota; kingdom Fungi; phylum Ascomycota; class Sordariomycetes; order Amphisphaeriales; family Sporocadaceae; genus Seiridium; species Seiridium unicorne. The sequence goes on from JARVKF010000412.1 coordinate 33,001, forward strand.
TCCGTGTGCAGAACTGCGTGTGTCTCCCATTCAAGACCTTGAAGAGAGTAAGTTATCCCTGCTATTATTATCCCTAACTATCTCTACCCTTGCAGGGCAGAGCTGATATTTCACAGGATGTCTCGAACGAGGTGATCATGTAGAGGGATAAAAAAAGTCTTTCACACGGCGCAGTGAAAAAGGATTCTGCTTTCATGAAGATTATGTCATACACATGAGATAGCGTGAGGCATCTGGGGATAGCTAGACTAAGCTGGTGCCATCGCCTGTTGTGGCCCAAAGCATAGGAATGAATATATATTTCAGTGTGCACATCTACTTTTATCCCTTTCCTCTTGAATAGCGTGATTCATGATAGCCTTGTCCTAGGTATCTTGATGGCTGAATCTCGTGCATTTTCAAGTGTGCCAGCATCCCGTGCTTAGTAAATTACGTCGGGATTCTCAATGAAGGACATCAGAACTTTGTGGATAGCGAAACGACCCAAGAGGAGTATTAGTTTTCCAATGGATCCGTCACCTATTCTATCTTAGCCAATAGTAGCTTCGCGCGCTCGGCGCACTGAAGGGAGGTCTATATACAAATAGAAGACGGATCTCCCACGTAAGTAGACAGTCGTCCCCTCAGTTCTATCAGCATGGCCAATTTATTGCAGTCAATCATTACTAAAATTGATCGAGAATAATTCATCATGTCAGTACTCAAGAAAATCTGGTGGGCAAGGAGTAACATGGCCCATCTGTACAAGAACAGTGGCGCAAATCTCAGCAAATTCGTAGATTTCAGGGTTTCATGATACCTAGCTTTACTGCTTCAGCTGTGACTATCCCTGAGATCTCATGACGCAGCGGCGGGCCCTCAGGCTGCCAGTTGAGCAATTGCCTGGCGCGCTTGGCCCGGGGTCGACTGTTGCAACCCCAGAGGAACTGCGCCCTAGGTGTGAGCTCACCCGCTTCAGTCGGAGATACTGACTTGACTACATCTGATTGCAAGAAACCCTGAGCCATGGCTTCAGACACTATCCACTGTGCCGCTTCGCCCCAGACGTGCTCCCCATTCTCACCAAAGTAGAATCCGTCGACTCCCCAGATTGCTGGCCCAACCTGCGTCTGGGTTGCTGACTCTTTGCTGGAATTGGCAGCATTCTCGACCAATTTGAGGTAGATGTTAGACAGGTCCCTGATATAGATATGGCCCCAAGCAGCCTTGCCGTTGTTAACCTGAATTCCGTGTCCCTTGACAAGCGTCGATCGTGCCAGCTCATGGATAGACACGGAGCGGTAACTTCGTACACCCCGACCTATGCCATAAACAGTCGACAGACACACGATGGCGGTTTTGATGTGGGCGCCATGCTCTACGCCTGCGTTGCGTGTCGCTATTTCAGCGCGACGCGCGCCGCTAAAATCTGGTAAATCAATGACTTCCGAGAGACCATCGAGATCGTCGTAAACATTGTCCGAGCTCTCTCCGTACTTGCCGTTCACGACGTCATGATAGAGTAGGATTCCGGATATTGTTGTGTGAATGAGATAGCTAGACTGGGAGGCATCACGGCGCGCCAGACCCCTGATGAGAGCTCTTATTGACGGCTCATGGGTGGCGTCGGCGAAATCTTGCAACTCTTAGTAAAACAAATGAAAAATCATGAACGCACAATACTCACGGCAGGCAATGTCAGCTTTACTGGCTTCGATTTCGAGGAGCTCTGCATCATCTAGATCGCCGTACACGAGTTTGATATTCGGGTGTTTCTTGGACACTGCAGCTTCTTGTTCCTTGTCCCGTATGAGACACGAGACGTTGTATTCGGGATGTGCCGTCACGATAGCAAAGATGGCATCACCACCAACGTAGCCGGTGATGCCAGTGGCGAAGACGTGGATCATTTTTACCCCGGCCGGTTGAAGGAGAAGCAGTCAATTGCTCCCCAGGACGAGTGGATAAGTCACACAGCTCTAGTACCCAAGATTCTACGGTGAAGCGTATGAAGTTCTATCGTATTCATATCCTTTTTCTTTCTTCTCTTCTGCAATCGGGAGTTTCCAAGGCCTAAGGATGATGATTCGGTGTCACCATGCATAGCGAGATCGCCTTGGCAAAACTCGGGCACTTCTACATGGGCAATCGGCAATATTATCATTGGCACGCTTAATCCCCACATACGGCATCCCCGTTCTCTAAGAAGCCCAGAATAGATCCCAGAGATCCGATCAGCGAGCTTCTTCACTCCTTTCCATTGTGCCAGTAGCCAATCAGGTTCGGCGTTTTGATTGATAGATTACTTGTGAACTTGGGGGAACACCAGTGTGCGTTTACTCTACGCCGCACTTGTTTTATCAAACTTCGGATGTTCTGTCAACGATAATCTTGACATCCTCAAAGCCTAGTCCACGGAAGCTGAGGTCTTGATGTGAACTTCTCAGTCAGCCAGAACCTATACGATAAGCAATAGCTGAAAATGATATGTCCCAGTTCAAGGCAATATCCACGATGAACGGGTTCAACTATATCAATACCATCATGTTCTAGGGCAACTGTGATCCATGTTTTCCATATCTGTGACGATCGAGTGGTAGGACCGATGAAAGACTACTAGTATATCCATATCTCCCCGTAAACAACATTATTTCCGGCCAAGACCTAAAATGGCGAAGCCTTTCAAAGCTCCCGGCTCTGTGGGGCAGAGTTCTCTTGTTTCTTCGATTATCATCTTCTTCAACGTTTCCCTTTCCTCGTCCGTGAAATCACTGGTCCGAGCTACTATGTGCGGCACCCTGGTTGTCAATACCTCCGCCAGCACATCGTAAGTCTGATAAGCTACCTCGACCGGCACTAGGTGTGTTTCAACGTCTCGGAAGCCAGCCTTCTCCAGTTCCTTCTTGAGTGCAGATTCCGTGTCCCAACCTTCGGGCAGGCAAGGTGCTCTCACATCGGGCCTGAGCCTGTTCAAGGGCCGCTGGACTTTGAGCCATTGTATATCATGCCACGTCGATACTGCCAAGACGCCATCTGGCTGTAGAACACGTTTACTTTCGGCGAGACACTTCTGAGGGTCTTTTGTCGAATAGAAAACCTGGTTGAAAAAACGTGTAAGTTGGGATAGAATACCCGTCTAGTCCGCAGCTCCATGTTTTCACTTGTAGATGACTCACCCATCCTGCAGCAACGTGGCTTTGTGAGTCGGTCTTGATGTCATTCAAGTCCATGGCATCGAGAAGTTTCGCTTCTACACGATTCCACAGGGACTCTGGACTCTGCTCTGAAGCGGAAGCCTTAATTCTTTGCACCTGTTCAATCATAGCTGGTGCCCAGTCGGAACACGTCAGATTAGCCGATGGAGGAATGCTAGAACCATAATCTTGGATGAGTCGCGACATGATTGTTGCTGGGCCGCTGCCATTGTCCAAGAAACCGGATGCTCTCGAGAATGGCAAGAGTGCATTCAGACGTTCGAGAATCACACCAATGGGCTTTTCCGTGGTACCTTTCGTCAACTTGGTGTACGTATCCGCAAAAGCCACCCAGTCTTCAGCGGTGGCTATCTCATATTTAGCATTAATACAGACGGTCTGCTGGGCTTCGGTCAAGATTACCTTTAGTTCTGGTGGTTGTAGCCATTTTGACAGCAAATCGACCCTGTGCCTATTCGAAACCCAAAAGTTTAAAAAAAGGATTATGTTTATAAGCAAAAGGCGCCTGGTCTAACCGTTGGACAATAATCGTTCTAGTCGATAATATATATCAAATAGTAGCTACGTGCTTCAGTCTAGGATGCCAGTGGAGTCACTGGGCAGCAGCTCTGTTCAGACAGTTTCGGATACATCTCATGCATAGCGTGTTCGGGCACTTCGGCGTGAGGTTGATCCAGGATTTCTCTAGCAACTATCTTTTCCCCATTTCATGAGACGCCATGGATATACAGAACAAAAATGCTAGAAATCGATCATGCCAGTCAAGCGATCTCACTTTTCCAACGTCATAATCATTGCCGTTTCTTTCCTCGTACATTTGTTTGTTTCCATGCTGCGATGTGTACTAATTATGGTTTACACCTTCGGCCTTGTAAGCTTCTCTCGGGGTCTTAATACGGATAAAATCTTATTAATCATGATGCACATAAATGGCCTCGCCACCTTGGAAGTTTATCCAACCGGTGCATGCTTACCGGGATAAGTTAAGGTATAAAGTATGATGTAGGTTCAAATTCTTCTCGAGTTGAGTTGCATGAGATAATCAAAGCGGACAAACGACCGCCCGAAACTAGATACAAAATTTTAGCAACGCAGCCATGGTGAAAGATTGGCTGCAGGTGTAAACCCGAACATTCGGTCACTTTAATAATAGACTTCGGTCCGTACGGCCCTGAAATTCAAAAGCCATGATTAGTAAAGATTCATTGAGTCTAGCGCCTGCTGACCATTACCAATCAAATTCGACCAACTACCGGTAGTCACAAACTGAAGCATTGTCTCAGGACAAGCTCTACCGATTCATGGATTCCATTACTGAATAGTCTGTTTTGAGTGCTATAAAGCGCACACTTACTTGGCATCAGCCCTACTCTGCACACCGCTCATGCTACACAAGCATTCCCGACCTTGTGGCTGATGGGCAAATGCTTTCTGAGGTCGTTACGGTTAATTGCCAAAGCATTGGAAGGTCCCTGGTGACACAGCTACAACAATGCTATATAGTACTTAGAGCTTATGAGACTTGTCGTAATCTAAACTTTTTGCAATGGTTGTCGTTCTGATTGATGGTCTGAAGTCCTATGGGCTAATTGCAGCGAAGTATCTTAACCCCCACCACTGTAACATTGTAGTATCAGTACATGCAAATGACAAAATAAACAATCCTCATGTACGCAGGCAGTCTAATCGTGTATTTGGCATTCATCATATGGGATTCACCTAACAGCAAGCCATTAGTGGAACATGAGAACGTAATACGACCTTGTATTCAATATGAAAAGTAAAAATTAAGATACAAAAATCAAATAACTTTTGCTGGCTCAAACGACCCTAAATGCTCTCCCGTTGTGTTACCACAGTAGTCCCAAAGGGGCTACTGCCCCAGCCATACGTAGTACTTATTAGCCGTGGCGCATCAGAACGTAAGATTTTTTTTTTTAGAAACCTTGAAGATGTAACCCCACTACACTCTGCCGGGGTGTCAATTGCTAGCTTGGTACGTTACTGCCATGTCGGTGTAAAGTGGCTGGGCTTGTGACTGGTATTGCTTTTAGGGGTAACAGTCAGCATATGGTAAGTCGTTATTTTTTCTGGGTGAAATATTAGAGTTTTCTTAGAGAAATTACTTTGCTCAACTCAAAGAATACCTTCGTATCGTTAGGAAAATCAACAACACATCAAGGTAGATAATTCACGCGCTAACAATTACTCCGGAGATCTGTACATTAGCCAGCAGCGCAGCCACAAGCTAGTCTAGAGTGGAGGTGACCCCTCATCGTGCGACTTCAACTTCTCCATCGCCTGACCGATGTCACGCTCGCGTTGACCGACAGGAGCGGCATCTGCTTCTCCCCCAAATGTCATCGACCGTCATTGGCCATCGTATGTGTTTAAGTGTTCTACGTACGGAATAGTCAGTGCTATCGGATTTATCCTAGCTGACTAATGTCAATTCAGTCGCAATGACCCAGTGACCCCACAACAAATCTCCGGATTCTACAGTCTCTGACATCGGCCGAACATGTTCATCACGCTGAAGAATCGAGGAAAGCGGGCCTCGCAGGGCATGGAAGAAGTTGCCTCAAGGAGTGCTGGCAATCCAAAACGAGTCCGCGCGGCGCCGAGGCAGCCATGCATCGCCTGTCAGGTCAAGAATGCATGTGGAATCCCATTGCCGTGCCCCTTATCTGCATCCCATAGTGGTTCGAGGCACATAATGCTAACATGAGGATGGGTTCATTTAGCTCCGCTGTACCGGCCGCCTCCATGATTGCGATAGATGTATTTCTAGGTCGCAAGCCTGTATCTTCCCCAGCCGTCGCCCAAGCGAACATAGTTTGAACCAGTCTGCCGGACACAACCCGCCTACGAATGTTGAGACTGGGCGTCCATCTGTACCACATTTGCCTAATGCTGAGCAGACGGGCCTACAACCTGATGGAGCCAATGAATCTCCCAGCGTTGGATCAAGCGACGGTACGTCCGCTAGAACCCCCCAGTCTTGACTGATAGCACCGCCATCTGATACACAGATCTTATGGAGACAGATCTAGAGAGTAGTAATACATCGTACAGCCAGAGCATAGTCCTGGGAGGCACGGACCACCATGACGATGGTCCCGTAGCTGAGAAGTCACAGCACCCAAGCTCTCTGTTGCTCGAGTCTTTCATACTAGACTATCACGTAGTCTCGCCAACAAGTGCAGCTTCACATGAGAGTACTACAAGAGCACCCGAGTCACCTCCATGTTCCTGCACTCAAGACTTGATCCAGATCATACAGCAGCTTGATGACGACCACTTCCGCATTACCACTTTGACGCTCGACGAGGTAGTTCAGCTCCGGAAGAGGCTGATTGCCCAATGCGACAAGTCAATCCGTTGCCTAGCGTGCAACGAAACTGGGACAATCCACAGTCTTGTCATCATAATCTGTGATCGCCTAACAGATATGTTTGAGTGCACCCACAAAAGAGTCAGGCGAGTACACCACATCATTACACAGAATGACAACGACAAATCGTCTTTGGAAACGATGGACTCCGTTGATCTTGATGACCAACTTCGAGGGCAGCTTTTCTGCAGCGCTACAGGGCAGATGGCCGGTAGAGCGCCTTGTAACCTCAAACTCTTCCAGCCGGGGCCTCAGAATTCTTTCTCGAACGAGGAGCAACTACATATGATTGAAGCTCTATTGAAATTGCAAACCGCGTCTTTCCAAAATCTCCTCATCAATTTAGAGAATTCAGGCCAGGCAGTAGGCAATACGGCCCGCCAGTCGAAAGTCAATTCGCTCATAACGAGGTTGGACAGAGCTGCTCGTAACACCAGCGAAGAATTGCAACATATCTCAAGGGTTTTGTCTGGTTCTTGATCTGGCACTGCGCATTCGAGACAATTTTGCTCTGACACAGCCATGTTGCTGTACCATAACAAAATAGTGTAGAATCCAGGCATTGGCAACTTCGACAAGACTTGCGGGGAGATCTGCGCTATGAAATCCATATTATCCTGTCGATCGGCATCATCCGAAGACAAATCACCGGCGGGTATGTTTTCAATTGCTCGCAAATGAAGATATCCTTGAAGCCCCCGTGAGCAGGGCTTTAGGGTTGAATATACGGGATGTATGCAATGATCGAGCGATAATGTGCATTTCTTAATGAGGCGATTCAGAGGGTCTAGAGACTTCAATTAGCAATTGGATTCTAGAACTGGCCAACACGAAAGAGGAGTCTCAATTTCTCTGCCTATTGCTGCTTGCATTTACCTAGATCATTGCCGATGACGACCTTCAGATTAGATCGAATAGCTCGAAAGGCACATACTAGAATATTGACCTTGAATTGACCACGAACCTGGATATATGGACATACTTCTTTGAAAGAGGAAGCGATATATTCTCTCTTCGATTCGAATCTGGGTCGAGTCTGCCATGCCATGGGCAAGAGCTTCTTAGCCCGCGTCTCGCAGGACTTCATCCTGCGGCTTTCGTCCTTCAGGCGTTTCTTCATCAAAGCGATGCCATCCAGCTCTACGGGCCTCTCCCTTGCATGTCGTTTTGACGCTTCGTTGGCCACCCTTTTTGCCTGCCATGTACACATCGTCGATAACCCTCGACCCAAATCCCGATAAGCACAATGAGTGCTACTCCGCAAGTGACGAATGTCGCTATCACAGTAGTCAATTCGGGTGGATCCCAGCGTTACTCGGTCCTTGCACCCAACACTGTCAACGAGGTGATCAGGTGTGATCCATAGTGATCCTCTATGTTACTACTAAACGGATCATTGGTGCTAACAAGGATATTTATTAACAGTGCTCGTGTGTAGCTAATGGTGTAACTATCAGAAACTTACTGCGTATATAGGACAATGCCGCTTATGGGTTGCTCGCAACGGCGCACGACTTTGATTGATGCGAGAAAAAAGTGCCAGCGACGGCAATCCAATAAGTGGGACCATGAATGCAGGTGTGTGAAGTTGTTTTTCGAATTTAAGAAGAGTTCGGTATGCTGACCTAGGATATGGTGCAAATAGGCAACCCTCTCGAATAATCGCGTGGACTAAGAACCGAAGTTAAGTAAATGGAAAGTTTATTTGAGGTGCCGTCAAGAGAAAGAAAGGTCGAGGATAAAATCTTGTATCACGGTAGACTGCCTATATCTTGCATGCACGCGCATTTGGGCGTGAGCAATGTACCAGCTACCAAATGTTCTGGCATCTGACCAAGACGTACCATCTCATCTCTTTCGAGCCTTGCGCCGGAAGATATGGTGACTCCTGACTAATGATCAGACCCACCCCAGTAACAAGACGAACGTTATCCGAAAATTTCCTATTGTGGTAATGCCTAATGGAGCAATCCGCTGATAAACTCGCTTACGTCTCTGCCCCACATTTCGTTTCGTCCCTGTCTTCCGCTCACGCAGATTTTTAATCCTGAAAAGGGTTTCATTACACATTATTTGTCGTTTTCATGCCTTTTCTGAAATCCCAGTGTTCGAAAGGGGATATATGTTTAGGTAAGTGAGACAATCGTAACTTATGAATTATTAGAAATGATGTATTGTCTATTCCTATCGTGTATACCAAGACCGGGCACCCAGACAAGTGAACAGACATATAATTACGAGTAGTATCCACGCCAACAACTGTTTTTGATGCTTGACTATCATCAGACCTATCAAATCAAGAGTTCGACCACAGTCATTCTACAAAAGTTCACCTAAAACCTGCTACTATACCTGCACTTACTATACCTGCACTACCTCACCCATCCATATGGCATCCCACCAGCCTGGCGAATGCTGCACCAAAGGATTCAGACATGAGTGCGTATCAGAAATCATGTTATCACCGTTGAAAGTGCTGATTCCATGTAAGAGGTGTCCCCGGCGGCAAGATCGTCAGAGTCGCATCCCAATGGGACGGATATCTCGCAATGCCTCCTAGTGAGGCCAAACTCAAAGATGCATTCGTGCTCTTCATACCAGACATTCTGGGACTCTACAACAACGCCAAACTTCTGGCCGATCAGTTTGCTGCAAGGGGATATCGATGCCTCATCATTGACGTGACGAATGGGGACCCTGTCCCGCTGAACTTCACCAGTGGCAGCTTTGACCTCGCGAAATGGCTGGAGCAGGGCACCGACGGCAAGAACCCGCACACGAAGGAACATATCGACCCAATCGTGTCGGCAGCTGTCCAATACATCAAGCAAGAGTTTGGGCCCAAGAAGATTGGAGCTGTAGGATACTGCTTCGGGGCAAAGGTAGGCATTATACTTGTGCACGTCCCGTTACTCTGCTAATGTTAAACAATATAGTACGTCGTACGCCATATCACGTCGGAGATTGATGCAGGATTTATCGCACATCCTTCGTTCGTCGATGAAGATGAACTGGCTGCGATCCGCAAACCACTCTCTATTGCCGCATCTGAGACGGACTCTATTTTCACGGTCGAGCAACGACACAAATCCGAGGAAATCCTTGCCGAGACTGGCGTACCGTATCAGATGAATTTGTACTCCGGCGTATCGCACGGGTTTGCCGTACGTTGTGATTTGAGTCAGAAGACCCAACGTTACGCCAAGGAGCAGGCATTGTTGCAAGCAGTATCATGGTTTGATCATCATTTCTCATGATTGGATACATTTTGGAGGCTATTTAGTCCTATTGTTTGGCGCCCTATGTTCCTTCCATCTGTATGTATTTCTTGCTCGTTAAAATAGATATTTCCTGCTTTCGGTATGAAGTCCTGTCGTTTCATAATGGTACAAACTGTTGATTGTTTGACCATCGCATCAGGATGCAAAAATGACTTGACTAACTGGTGATCTCACCCTGGAATTTCAACATTGTGGGGGCCGATGTATCAAAGCTAACTTAGGGCCAAGGTAAGCATGTTTGGGTGAATTATTAGCGTGTAAATTTTCTGCAACCAAGATTTTAATTTAAGGTTAACGCCTCACCTAGGTAGTTAGCTCTTATTATCTGGCGCTATTATGAGACTCGATATTAGTATTATTTCTTTTGCGATATTTCAACGTAGTAAAAAGCAATATTTCCAGCTTGTTTTGCTGAATTTCACCCAAGACTGTCGCCTCGCAAAATGATACCAGCCATAAGCCCAAGCCACTGCACGCAACGTATCAATGACATTACAATACTGTAGGCCAAGCCATTTGATCTACTGGCTAATTCTACAGGGACTGGACCAGTTGGCGGCCCGCGCTGACCGCGATTGTGGTCAACCAATGAGGGCATTTCCTGTCGAACATAGCCCACAGTGCTAGTCCTAAATCAACGCATCTACGCCGCAAGGACTTGCACCCGTAAACCTAGATGTAATGGCAGTGCAGTCACACCATATCGTATGCACGGGCAAAGGATGCAACAGCGCCTCAAACGTCTGCCTAGCTGACATAAGACCTGCCAACACTATTCTTCTTCTCTTAGCCTTGCTGGATTAGGGGACAAACGACAATCCTGCACGGTACCAGACTCTTCTACCCTTTTTTGTTTTGTTTTCGTTTTTCTTTTTCGCACACCAACACCACTTCCCCAGGTATTGATAATTTTGGGTTTCAAATGAACCATAGTACTACAAGCTTACATATGCATGTACAGACATTTTTACATTCTCGCTGCCGCACATTTATCCAACATCAAAACCCGAAGGCTAGACACCATGCCCGCTCCTCGATACCAAGCCCTCCACAATGAGGAGAGTGCATCTATTGGTATGGAGGATATGAGTTCAGAGAGTCGATCACCTCAGCTAGCTGCCTGGGATCAGATGCAGATCGGGAATGACAGACAACTGCCTACGCCCAAGCAATGGTATGTGCAGAATTGGACAGACCTAAGGTCCTGGACACATATGCGGAAACGGCCATGCGTTGCCTGGCTAGGGGCACTGGTGCTCGTTTGTTGGTGCATCTTCCAGTTCACTACTCTCTTCCACCCACGACAACTGCATTCGATATCGTACAAACAGATAATGCAGCACAAGTCTCTTGTCTCTCGAAAGATGTGGCAAATACTTTTGCCCATGCCAGAGGACATCCACGTAAAACCCGTCACGTTCGAGGAGCCTAGCGCCTGGATGGAGATGAATGCGGGCTATACGTATACACTCTTCGGAATTGACGGTGCGGTAGCATTCCTGGAATCTCGGTTCCCGAATCAAACAGATTACCTGGAAACATTCAACAAACTGAGAAACCCGGGACTCAAGTCCGATCTTTTCCGGTATATGGTGTTGTACGCGGAAGGCGGCGTATACAGCGACCTGGACACAAGACCAAAGAAGCCTATCAACGAGTGGATCCCAGAAGCATATAGGCCCACGGCCCGGCTTGTGGTTGGGCTTGAATATGATTCTCTCGGCGGCGAAGTGGGCGAGAGCTACACTTACCCTGTCCAATTTGCACAATGGACGATAGCAGCAGCGCCTCAACACAATGTCTTTACTCAAATGATAGATCGGTGCATACAGCGATTGGGCGAGCTATCCGAAAAGCATGGCGCAGGCAATAGCGACCGAAGTCTATTGAACTCGAATGATGACGATGTCTTGAAGGCCACTGGCCCAGTGGCATGGACAGAAATCATCTTTCAGGATATACAAAGGCAAACACCCGAGATACAGAGCCTACAAGACCTATCGAGGATGGAAGAGCCTAGACTGTATGGTGACATCCTTGTCCTTCCGATAAATGGGTTTGGGTCAGGGCAGCCGCATTCGGGAAGTGCGAGGTGGTTTACTCCGAAAGAAGCTTTAGTTACTCACCACGCTAAGAGCTCCTGGAGAATTGGTTGAGTAGTGTTTCCGACTTACACTCATCGAGCTGCCACCACAACAAATGAGCAGTCAATAATGCGTTACGACGTCGTTGCATTTCTACATCATCAGCAGCCAAAATACATGCTCATATCGGTGTTTGGTCATATGGATATGCAAACTTGGTGTATCGGTGGACATCAAGTCGATCGCTGGCAGCATTTCGCTGATCAACAATCTCGCTTGGTAGGCTTCAAGGACGAGAGGAGCGCACGATGGAACTACAAAAGCATATACGCCTTGCTGCTATGAACCATTGTTTTTGGCAGTTATCCTCGATGTGGGAGTTATAACTAGCAACAAGAAACGCATTGTTGGCACTAACGCCGGCATTGGTTTAATGTGCCACAAAAATTGTGTCATAAGCCTTTGGATGCGACGTACCGGCGTGGCACGGTCGAGAAAATGATGCATCATTGGCCACATTCCTCGACGTCCGCCTTCCCACGGCGCACTGATCATACACAAACAGGGGACACAGCGCACAGACTAGGTACAAGAGACTCAGTGATGAGCCATGCAACCTGACCCCATTCGATGACCGCTGCGGCTTTGGGATTTAGGTTCTTCTACACCGTTCTCGATTCTGCCACATTCCTGAAATATCTAAAGGACGTCTGCATATATATATGTCGTTGGAATATAGTCAGTCTCTTATAAGAACCCCGTTTAGCAGTCTCTTGCCTTTCCTGCCTGCATATTTGCCTTTGGGCCTGTGATAGTGTGATCCTCCACCGCCTCCTCCACCCGGAGCGTACCTGGTCGAGTTATTGGTATTCAATGCATATCCATATAAAACCCACTTAGGCTATTGCGTGCGCTCGCACAAGAATTCTGTAGTTGGCGTTACGATTCATGTTACTGACTTTGTCGCTGAAAGATTTACGTCCGAGGTTAAGCGTCATATCGATTTCCGCCTACTACCGATAAGCCGGTGAAACGGATACCATTACAATGGGTGGATGATAAGTACTTCAACAAGAAAGTCACGTTGAATGAAGGACAATTCAAGCTTGACTATGAGCCTGTATGCGGATTTGAGCCTAATGCGTATCAAGTTCTGGGTCCGGGGAAGAGCCTGAATTCAGCAACTGGTAATTGCAAGTGCTTCTTTAAAATTTCCGTTATGTCTAGGTCTATATACACTGATAAGCGTAATCAGACATGCCCTGGCAAGAAGGTAAATCAGAGAAACTGCCAGACATGGATTGTCGAATCTGCTGACTAGCTTGCGCGGGACCACATATTCCATAAACCAGTGGCCGATTACCTTTAAGACGATAGAGGAATGATCGCTTTAACGAAGGGTCTCACGGGCGAGTCTCCCTGACTAGGACTACGAGTACTGGGATAAATTCTTAATATAACTGTATACTCCTCGCTAAAGAATACCGTCTGCCGATTGGACGTTGGCGCGGACTGATTAGTATAAGTGACTGTGACTATTTACGGGGAGCATGACTAATCACGATTCGAGTTCGTATCACAGAGACAACTTGATCAGAAAGGCCGTGTTTTACCGCCACTCATTTTCGAAAGTGTTCTCATCTAAAAGGATTACCATGATTAAAAACGACGCCAGCCACGTGTCACTTTTCACAAATTATTGAACAGCCTTCCTCTCCAAAGCTCGTTCTGCACGCATGATTTAATCGGGCGTGAGTGGCGTGTTGCAAAGAGATGATATTTATATATTATAGTGGACTTTGACATTATAAAGCGAACGAACTCCTACTAATACATGTTTTCTTTTCCATCAATCAATTATATCTGAGGACCATTCAACGCCCGCGGGAATGTCCACTTCTCGCCGCCCCTGGTCGCAAGGTTTACTCCCTTCATATATTCAACGACCTCATCTGGCATACCCTGTGCACTGGCGAGCGTAATCCACTCAGGATCTGGCGTGACTGTGACGGGCTTGTTCAGCAGCTTACTCAAGTAAGGCGCAAGTTGATGGACATCAACGGTATCCTCAGCGTGGCCGTTGTGGTTACGGTATTGAACGGCCGCTGTGTGGGCACCAATATCCTGCCCATCCAAGAACTCCCGGTCAAACACGGCGGCCAGCATTCCACGAGCTACGTCTTCGACAGGCACGAACTGGAAGCTGCCTTCGAGGGCATCCATGGACGGCACCGTCGCCATCAACCGCGAGTAATGCAGGATGTTGGACATGACATCAAGGTGAGGCGCGTTCTCGCCTACTATAGCAGTTGGCCGATGGACCGTGACGGGTAGCCCGGTCGCCGCACTCGCCCGCTCCAAGTACAGCTCGCTAGCCCACTTGGAGAGCACATAGCCCTCGGGAGACTGGACAGGTGGGAAACGTCCCAGAGACTCCTCGTACAGGTCGTGCATGAGCATCGTGGCAATCCCAGCTGTTGACACGTAGTGCACGCGGCGCAGAGCTCGCCCGTGCTGCACAGCCCGCCGCACCAGCTCCTGCGTCGAGGCTAGGTTTGTGGCCCGCACGCTGCTGTATGACTTCAAGAACGAAACGTCGGCGCCATTGTGGATCAGCGTGTGCGCGCTCGCAAGGACGCCGTCTAGCACCTTCTCGGACAAGCCTAGTCCCGGCTTTGATAGATCACCTTGGTGGATCACCAGCTTTGTACTTGTGATCTGTGACGCCAGTTTGTCCCGGTTGCGCACAGCTAAGGCGTGGACTGTCTGCACATCGGGCCGCTGCACCAGATTTCGTACAAGTTCGAGACCCAAGAAACCCGAGGCGCCCGTCAAGGCGACGACAAGGCCAGTCTTGGGCGATGGCGATAGCGCTGGTGCGTGGCGGAGCCGTGAAAGCTCCGGTTGTAGCTTGATCTCACGCGCCCAGTCGATGGCGGCGGAGGTGTTGCTCAAGGCGCCGGCTTTTGTGTCTTGCCCTTCGATAAGTGCCGCCATCTGCGCCAACGTGTTGCTCTGGAACAGTTGTGTTAGGGGCACATCGAGGCCATATCGTTTGCGCAGCTCGCCCTGGACGCGAATCAGGAGTAGCGAGTTGCCGCCTACGAGGAAGAAGTCCGAGTCTGCGCGCAATGTGTGGGCGTGCGCTGATTCACCCAGAACGCTGAGCCATAGCTTTTTGACTTTATTCATGCTCGCGCTGCTCTCAAGGTCGCTGGGGGTCTCGATGAGCTTCGGGCTGTGGATACGTTTGTCGTCGGCCTCTTCCGCTACGTCGAGAGGCAGTCGAGGTAACGCTTTCCTATCGACTTTGCCATGGTGCGTGAGCGGCAATGTGTCTACAACGACCATCATGGCAGGTCGCATGTAATCTGGCATGCGGAGCTCTTTGACGACACGTTCCAAAAAGCTTCTTCTCTCTGCGGCCGGGGCGCCTCGTATACTCGCGTCTCGGGCTAGCAGGACGTGGGCCACAAGGAACTCAGTGCCCGCGTTGGTGTTTTGAGATACGGACTTGGGCTTTCGGACATGTACGACGGCATCGCTGACCTGGCCCTCAGCTGTCGCGAGGATCTGGGCCTCAATGTCAAGCATGTCAATGCGCAGTCCGCGTAGCTTGACCTGTGTGTCGCCGTCGATGCGGCCCTGAAGAATGAACTGTCCGTCCGACGGCCGTAGATAGCCCTGATCGCCGCTGTGGTGTACCAGATCCCAGCCCCAAGCTTTGAACTCAGAACGGGCAAGACGGTCTTGCGGGAACCTCTCTGCTGTCAATGAGGGGTTGCCTACATAGCCATCGGCGATTCCAGCTCCTCCAAACAGGAGTTCACCGGGGATGCCGGCTGGCACGGGATGGCCTTGCGGGTCAACCACACGGGCTGAAAAGTTAGGCATAACGCGACCAATTGGAACGGGCATATAATTTGCCGAGCCAGATCGATATAAGACCTCATGGGCATTAGGGATCATGGTTTCCGTAGGGCCAAATATATTAATGGCGCGGAGATCGGGCTTGTTCAACATCTGCAGATGCTTGATGAGATTCAGACTGTAGGGCTCGCCACCAGAGCAGTGCCAGGCCCAGGCCGAGCTCCGTAGCGCTGCGGCATCGCCACCCTGTATCCAGGCGACCGACTCGCTCGGCACCGCGAAGGTGAAGGTGACCTTCTTAGACACTATGAGGTCGGTCAAGGACTTGGGGTCCCTGCGGGCTTCGGGGCCAGCCACTACAACGGTTCCTTTCGTGGCGAGACCGATGATCGCGCCCCACCACGAGACGTCGAAACTAAGGGCAGTTTGCTGCAGCACCGTCTGCGGTGACATTGGCCAGCGATGCAAGAAACTGCGGGCCGCGTTGACGACGACGCGATGCGGGATCGAGATGCCTTTAGGAACACCTGTGGAGCCACTGGTATAGATGATCATGGCCTCATCTTTCAAGTTGTGATTGGTGACAGAGGAGGTATGCTGAAAGTGATTAAAAGCCAAGGTAGAGACGTTGACCACGCGTACCGCATCGTTCAAAGCCAAGCCCGAGACAAGGGGCATTGTGGCATCGTGGATCAGCAGCGTGGTCAGTTGAGCCTCTTTCGCGACATCAGCCAGTCGCTGCAGGCCCTGAGAGGTTTCCAATGGAACGTAGGTGTGTCCGGCCCGCCACACTCCCAGCATTGAGCAGATCCAGTCGACGTCGGGTTCATGAAAGACCCCGATTCTCGACTGGACTGGAAGCCCGAGACCGTCTAGGCTTTTGCCAATGGCCGTCGATCGCGCTTTCAGGTCAGAATAGGAAACAGAGCCACCTCGGCTGTCTTGAAGAGCCACTGCGTCTGGATGGCCCACCGCGATCTCGTCGACCTCAGATACGAAACTGGAGTGGCCGAGCTCTAAAAACTCGCCTATATCAGGTCAGCTAGGTTAGCAGAAATCCTGGCTGATACGGGAACTTGAAAAAGCGCGAAAGACAGACCTTGACCAATCTCAATAGCTTTTTGTACTTGCGACTCGTTAAACATCTGGACTTGTCCAACGAGCAAGTCGCTATTTTTTGTGAAAGCATCGAGTAGCGACGTAAAGCACCCGAGGATCACCTCCGCATCCTCCTGGCTATACAGGGCTTCCTGGACGAGGAGCTTCAGCGAGGCCTCTCCGGTTGGGGTATCAATCATCTCTACCATGACGTCGTAAGGCGTCTTGCTGAGAATGTATTCCTTGCCCTCTAGAAAGCCGGTGCCGAACGGAAGCTTCTCCGTCACGTAGCGGTAATCGATGAAGGCCTGGAAGAGAGGGCTGTGCGTGGCACTGCGCCGGATCCCTACGCGCTCCATGACGACGTCAAAGGGCACCGCCGAGTGGCCAAGAGCCTGTAGCACCTTGGTCTTAGTGGCCCGGACCAAGGTCGCGAACGAGGTGTCTGCCCGAGTCGGCAGTCGCAGCGCCAGAAGATTAAGGAAATTGCCGACGCTGTCAATGGCTCCGACATCAGATCGGTTCGCATCCGCCATCCCAATGCAGACATCGTCAATGGCGCCCAACCGTGCCAACGTGACCTGCAGCACAGTGGTGTAGAGGTGGAAGGGTGTGACCTTGAGTTTACGAGCTGTCGTTTGTACCTGCCTCGCCACCCGCGTTGACACCCGTGTCTCTAGCGTTCGGTTCGCATATGTGGTGAGCGATGGTCGCGCCCGCGACGTCTCGCTAGACACTCGCAGGATCGGAAGGGGGTCAGGCAGCACCGCAAACTCACCAGTCCAAAATGCCATATGCTCATCCCAACGACCTTTGTTGAGCTGGTCACGCTGGTGCTCTGCGAAAGCCGTGTACTGCACGCGCGGTGGCGCCGGTTTCCGACCGGAGTATACCTTGATCACGTCTGAAATGAAGACGAAGAAACTCGTCGAATCCATGTTGATATGATGATACCCCACTAGAAGATGGTGCTGGGTCCTTGATGTCGATACAAGCAAGGCTCGCATCGTCGCGCCACGCTCGAGGTCGTAGACGGTGTTGTGCACCTCGCGGAACAGCCCATCGATGTCGGCGCTAGAGGCGCTGGTGGTCTCCAAGCGCAGCGGGCTCTCTTTCATGACCCCCTGCATCGGCTGAGACCGGTCGTCGCCATCGTCGAAGAAGCAGGTTCGCAACGCCTCATGTCGGGCTGCAACTACCTCGACGGCACGGCCGAAGGCAGCTACGTCCACCTCAGAAGAGATCTCAACGTGGCAGGAGATATTGAAAGCGTAGGGATCTTCCACGATTTGGCTCATAACCCAGAATCGTGATTGACCGAAGGACATGGGCATGACCTTGTCAAGATCTGCGGTTTTCACTGGAGAGGAGGACTCCGACGTGGCCATGCTATCCTCCAATTCGTCCGAGACAGAGGGCGCCGGTGAAGTCGTGCTCGGTGTTGGTACTGCTGAGGCTGTTGTGGGGGTCGTGTTGCTGGGAGAAGCAGAAGGCTTGGCTGCTAGTGATTGTAATGGGATGGCTGGGGCTATCTCGACTTTGTTGTCCTTGGCTTCGGGTTTCTGGAGAGCCTCTGTCGGTATAGCGTCATCCTTGGAATCCGGATTTAGGCTAGGCGCCATGACAGGAGGCAGGTTCTCGACTGCGAAATCCACGAGCCCCTGGATCGGGGCATCTGATAGGATCTTCAGCACGGGCATGTCAACGCCCAACTCACGCAGCATCCAGGTGCGCAACTCCACGGCGAGGAGGGAATCGAGACCGAGAGCGCTTGTGCCTTGCTGAAGCAGAGACTCCGGGTTCTTGATAAGCTCGTCGCTGAGACTCAGAATATTTTGGAGCTTGTTCAAAACAGCGGCTGTGAAAGAAAAGTACGGTTCTGATTAGCGCCTGGACACCCATCAAGGAAGTACTGCTAGGAAAACTATGGAACTTACCTCGTAGAACGCGCGCGATATCATTCGTCGTTCGGGACTTCTTGAGGAGGTCCTCCAAGGATTCCATTTGCGTTGAGTCCTCGGAAGCCATGCCTGACGACGACCCATCGGTGTTGAGCATGAGGTGGGAGAACCTGGCATTACCGGACCAGGTAGGCTGGAACCTCCCCTTGTACGGATGTGCCGTCAGCCCTGTGATAAGTTCCTCGGGTTCCCCTGAATTGACACGTCCAGCCAAAATGCCGTTGGCAAAGGTCGTCAGGAAGTCGTGCCCGGATAGCTTGCGATAGCCATGGCTGACGAGCAGGTTCATGACGTTCTCGGACACATAGTCGCGCGCCATTAGACCCAACCCGGTTACTGGTCCGATGTCGATGACGCTGGCGTTGAGACCACGAGCACGCCGCTGCGAGGCCAAGCCTAGCATGTAGATATTCGCCGTGTCGTAATTACTTTGTCCGCTCCTTCCCAAGACAATTGAGATGGACGAAAAGCCTATGAAAAAGTCCAGGGGCTCGTCGAAGAATATCTGATCGAGTATACGCGTTCCCTCCACTTTGGGGGCTAGAACCTTGTACATATCCTCATAAGTCATGTCGTGGAATTGCATATCATTCAGTACATTTGCCCCGTTTGCCACGCCAGCTATCGGCGGCCAGGAGGCTCGCACCTTGGCAATCAGGTTCTTAACATCATCTTCATCGGTGATATCACTACGAATACATCAGCAGTAATTCTGTGAGAGCTGAGCACCACTGGGAAACTTACTTGGCTATGATTTCGACCTTAATACCCTTGGCTGCGTACGTGGCGAGAAGTTGCCCGTCAATACGGGGTTTGCGGCTAGTAATGACGATGTTACGGGCCCCCAAGCCGATCATATACTCGGCCAGGGGAAGCCCTAAACCACCGGCGGCACCAAGTCCAAAGAGAAGATAAGTACGATCTCCTCGCAAGATAGGCAGGACATCCGAGGGCTTCACCGAGACCGAGACAGTATCACTGCTGAGCCAGTCGATAATTGACGATGTGCTGGGATAAGGATGGGATGTATATGTATTGACAGATACCGTATCGACCTTTGTCAGGGCTTGGGACGCTGGGGAATGCACAAGTTGGCGGAACAGCTCCGTCAGATCCGAGGAGCGGTATTTGCGGGCATGGAAGGCTTCGGCAGTTTCACATACCACGTGGGCGGGCAAGTATCTTTGAAGATGGAGGAGAAAAGATCCATCTCCTCCAGATGATGAGAATTCCGTAAAGTCAACGACGGAAGCCACATTTGCTGGCAAAGCTTTGGAGATTACACGCCCGCTGGCACCGGAATGGAGGTAGACGGCGGGATATGTTTCTCGCTTGGCCGGTGATGTCGTGACACAAAGAATCTGGACATTTTTCACAACTGCCAGTCCTGTGACTGACCTGGCAAGCTCCTCGCTGGGCTCCAATAGGAGCGTGAAGGCGTCGGCTGCAGCATCGTGGCAGATGAGCGATGCCAAGAGTTGCGTGGTAAGGGCATGGAGGCGCCAAGGGGCTTCAGACAGTGAGTAGTTGCACCGTACCACGGACGATTTGGCAGCTTCGACGACCGAGGCAATGTAGGGAGATAGCGCGATTACAGGCAACTGTGTGGAGTCATCGAGACCGACACATGCGTACAGGCTTTCGCCTGAGGAAGGCCGCAGGGGAGTGCAATCCGAGTACAGAACCCGTACCGTGATGATTTCTTCGCCGTCTCCGCCTTCCCTTGCTTGGCTGTCTTTGCGACGAACCTCGGGTGCGAGGACACGAATGACCGAACGACCATGATCATCATGGTGGACCTCAACGACTTCGCTCGCGGGATTGACCTCGGCGACGATGGCGCGACGAGAGGCATTATACAAGTCATTGAAGCCAGGGTGGGGTACGATGCGCGGTACCCACTTGCGGCCCAGCTCATCGACCTCGACCTCGGGCTCCCGCACCCAACGGAGCTCAGTCCCTGAACCACCTTCGCGTCGCAGGTTCCCTAAGATCTGCAAGCGAAGCAGCTCATCGACCAGCAGGTGGGCGTCTGGACGTGCGCGGGCCGGGAAGTCCATGAACTGCACGCCAATCTGCGCATGGGCTTGCTCTACCGCCATGGCACGCCCCAGCCCTAGCGACATGATCGCGTGCGGGTCGTCACGCCGTGCACCGCGCGTCACCCATAGCACGTTCTGCGCCGTAGCCCATAACCGCTGCAGGCCGGCGTGGGCCTCGGGAGTGTAGCGCGCAAAAACCGGCTCATCCAGGTCGGCCAGGTAGAGAACCGTTGACCGCGGTGAGTTATTTGCATCGGGGTACGACTGGGTCCAGTCTTTCACGCCAGGCAGGACGATTATACGCTTGCAGTGGCGCTCGAGGAGACGGCGAGTGGTTTCGGCCAGGCGGATCGAATGAAGCGAGCGGCCCGAGAAGATTACGAGCTCATCGATTTGGCTGTAGTCGGACGGGATGACACTCGGCTCTAGGAGCAGGTTGATGTGATCGTTGGTCGCCCGCGATACAAGAACGCTGTACGGACGGACCAACGGGTCAAGCTCAGGCGTGCTGGTGTCGACGCCGCTGAAGCCCGATTGGAGAAGCAACGAGTTCCAGTCGGCCGTGGACAAAGACGCCGAAGGGGCGCGCCACCAGCTTTCCAGCCCACCCAGGATGGCAGACAATCGGATCGACTCGGCGGACGTATTCTCCAGCAGGACGAGGAATCCTCCAGGTCTAAGCAACTTGCGCAGGTTCAGAAGATACGCAGCAGCATCCTTTTGGGCATGGAAAGCCGATGATGCGCCGAACACCAAGTCATACGAATTCGCTTGGAACCCCTGAGCGACCACGTCAGCCTCTGTATCAAGGAGCTGAAATGCCATACGCCCATGATACGCGGTGAATTGACCTCTGGCGGCCTCGATAGCGTCAGTCGTGCCGTCCGTGAAGGTGTAATGTGCTAAGGCCCGTTCCGCCTTCTCCAGCACACGTCGCGTGGCGTGGCCGTTGCCGCCTCCAATCTCGAGTATGCGCATATGCGGGTCAACGTGGGTGATCTGTAGCACGATCTCGGCTAGGCTTCTGGTCGTCTCTTGCAGGCCCAAGGATTGATCATGCCACTTGGCTAACAAACCATCTTGGTCCATGTGCTCGAGCACGTCGGAATCCCCCCGCACCGCCTCGGCCAAGTGCTCGCCCACCTTGCGCAGGAGCTGTACGTCAACCTGATCCCTAAATGCCTGCATAAGAGGCTCTAGAGCCTCGGCAGTGTCGTGCAGCCATTCCTTCTTGGCATACCGTGGCTTGGCGCTTCGCAGGGCCGCAATGGATCGTTTCGCGAACTCTATGAGCTTTCTGTGATGCGAAGAGGCTCTAGCCTCTTCTTCGGGTCGTACTGTGGCGACAAGGTTCCGCAAATACCAGTATGCCATACGCTCCAGGAGGAGAGCGATCTCCGTATCTTCTGGAGAAGGTTGGTTGCAGATCAGTTCACCATCCGGCGCTGCAACGCCCCAAGTATTGACGTGGAACATCTGCGTGTCCTGTGCCTCCACAGCGGGCGCGAAAGGCGTCAGACGGATATCCTCAACCTGGATCAGACCAGTAGTGCTATCGGCCGAAAAGATGTCAACATCACCCGAGATGCCAAACTTGCTAGTGGAAAGGAGGCCAGTGTCTGCGCGGATGCTCGCGTCAAAGGCCAGCCGGCTCTCTTCGGAACTGGTCTTGTTCGCGGCCGCACACTGCTGCACATCAATTTGGATCCGCCGGATGGACACAGGCACATGAAGGGACCAGATGCGCCCGTCCCCTGGGTACGAGAAGGCGAGAAACATGGCCTGGAAGGCGGCATCGAGGTAGCCGGGGTGCACCAGCAGGTCCTTCTCCGAGGAATGCATAGTCGACCGCCGCACTTTGGCAATATAACCGCGGCCGTAGTCAAGCTTGCGCGTCATGGAATGTAGGGCTCGGAAGGCCCCCGAGTACTGGTAGCCCAGCTGCTTCAGCTCCGAGTAGAACAGTGTGTCGTCCACCTCGGTCATGGACGACGGCCCTTCTTCTTGACCCGGGAGCGTAGCTGCGGGCTTACATGTCTCACCGTTGAGTGTGCTTGCGATGCCGAGTTGCATATGCCCCGAAGCGTTGAGCTGCGCATGTGTAGACTCTCCCGTCACCGAACGCACGTCGAAAGTTGCATCCACGGTCCAGCGTCCTTCCTCCAGCTCGGATTTCTCAAGGACGTGTAGGGAGAACACAAGCTCGACGCCGGACTTATCGTTCTCAAAAGCGATGGCCTTGCCGATATCGAGGTCTCGCAACTCGATTGTGTGCAGAGACTCTGATCCTGAACCCGTCACCGTTTTGGCCAAGTACCGCGCCGCCTCCACTGCAAGGGCCACATAGCCGGCCGCAGGGAATACGGTCTGCCCCTGCAGCTGATGGCCCTTGATCCACGGTAGGTTGGTCAGCCGCAACACCTGATGCCAACTCATCGCAGTCTCGTTTGCGTCGGGGCTCAGGGTGCCTAGATAGGCGTGGCCTGGCTCCGTTCGTAGACGCAGGGCGCGCGAGCGACGAGACTCGTTCCAAAAGACACGTTTGTTATCCCATGGATAATTCGGTAGGTCCTTCAAGATAGACTGGGACTGGCGCGGCCCCGATAGTCCATGCGCGGTAATATGGTACTTGCCCAGGTCCAAAACACCTTCAGCCGCGTTCGCCCAGATCTGGCCCATGGCTTGCCCGAAAGTCTCGGAGCTGTCCGTGTTCCGAGCTAGACAGCTGATGTAGGATGGTGTTGAGCTTCCCGCTGCAGAGATGGTGTCCATAGCCGGACCTCTAAGCGTTCCGTGTGGTCCCACCTCGATTGCCATGGTGTACTGCTCCTCCATGCAAGCAGACTCAACGGCGTCGGCGAACAAGACTGTCTGAGCCATGTTGCGCGCCCAGTACATGCCATTTAGCTCGTCTTCAGCATCTCCCGTGTGGACCAACCCCTTCGTTACTGATGAGTACCATTGACAACCGGCGCGCGGCCTATTCGCCACGACACCCGCCTTTCGCAAGGACGTAACGTATGGTATAGTACAGGGACGCATATGGTGGGAATGGTAGGCCTTATCGACGCGGAGGGCCCGTGCGAACTTGCCTTCATCTACGAACACGTTTTTCGCCTCTTCGACAGCATCGGCGTCGCCCGACAAGGTGACGCTAGAGGGTGAGTTGCAGGCGGCAACAGATAACCGTCCTTCGAACTCGGGCAGGTTCACGAATTCCTCGGCATCTTCGGGACTTGTTCCCACTGCCAACATGGCTCCGGGATGGTCCGTATTTCCCCCTCTCGCCAGCTTGGTGTGGACACCGCGATAATAGGCTACCACGATGGCATCGCGTGCAGACAAGACCCCGGCGGCATAAGCGGCACCCATCTCGCCGGAGCTATGGCCAACCACTGCCGCAAACTGGACATTGGCGGCGTACAAAAGGTCGACAAGGAGGATTTGCAGTGCCGTACACAGCGGCTGGGCAAATTCCGCGAGATGCAACTTCGACTCGGCGCCTTCGGCCTCCAACTCTGCCCTCAGCGACCACGAGGGCCGATCGCCGGGAGGTAACGTTGCAAGTGCCATCTCCAGCTCCCGTATCCTATCGCGAGCAGAGGGGAAGTCTTGGAGCAACTGCTTTCCCATCCCCGGCCACTGGGCGCCTTGCCCCGTGAAAATGCCGAGAATCTTCGTGGGCCGGTTCGGAGGCTGGACCACGGCCTGGTTCTCCCACTCTGGGGAGGCTGTCGACTCGCGGATGCGTTTCTTCAATTCATCCAGGTCGCGCGCGAAACAGGAAGCTCGGAACGTGAACGTAGACCGGCGTGAGTTCAGAGTGTGAGCCAGGTCGCAAGCTCGGACGTTAGGTGAAGCTTCGACATAGGCTACCGTATCCAGCAGCATTCGTCTCAGCGACGTTTTGCTCACCGCTGAGAAGGTATATGGCCCCATGAAGGAGTTATCCGCGGCGGCTGATGGTTTAGATGGCCGCTCATACCGCTCGACGATAGCGTGAGCATTGGTGCCACCGAACCCAAAACTGTTAACACTGGCGCGTAGAATCGAGTTGCCAGAACTCGGCCAGCTCCGGGCGCCCACAGGCACCTCGAGCCCCTTATAAAAAGGTTCGATGGCCGGGTTGAGTCGTTCAAAGAGCATGTTTGGTGGAATCAGACGGTTCTGCAGAGCCAGGGACACTTTCATTAACCCAGCGATGCCAGCGGTGCCTTCGGTGTGGCCCACGACCGTCTTGATGGATCCCACATACAGCTTGTCACCTTCTCTCAGGTGCGTGCCAATAGCGCGGTGGATGGCTTCGGCTTCGAGCGGATCGCCCGCGCCGGTGCCTGTGCCGTGTGCCTCGAAGAACTGCGGCCGATCGGCGGGCGAACTCAGGTCCAAGCCTGCGCGGCGGTACGTATCTTGGATAAGCGCCACCTGGGCCGTGGGGCTGGGGACTGTGATACCATTGGTGCGGCCGTCCTGGTTCACACCCGTCTCACGGATCACACACTCAATTGCATCGCCGTCTGCGATTGCGTCGCTGAGTCGTTTCAGTACCACGGCCGCAACTCCTTCACCGCGTCCGTAGCCGTCGGCCCCCGCGTCCCACATGTGTGACCGACCGCGAGGCGATAACATGTGGAACGTGCTCTCCGAGATGTAGGGCTCTGGACCCAGTAACAGATTCGTGCCGGCCGCCACGGCAAGCCTCGAAGCTCCGGACCGGAGTGCCTGTACACCCTGGTGAACTGCCACCAAGGATGAAGAGCATGCAGTATCGATCGTCATACTAGCGCCATGCCAGTCGAAAAAGTACGAAATTCGATTTGAAACGATAGATCGAGCTGTTCCCGTAGCATGATACTGTCATGATGAAAGTCAGTAAGTCAGAATTCATCTAACAAGGTAGTAGAGACTCCGAAGTGGAGACGTACTGTTGGCATCATTTCCAACTCTCTTCCTTGGATTATGCTATACTCCTCTCCCATCAACCCCACGTAAACAGCCGTGTCGCTGCCGCGCAGATCATGTAACCTTTGGCCTCCGATATCGAGCGCCTCGTAGACTGTTTCCATCAGCAGCCTCTGTTGGGGGTCAATAGCAACGGCTTCGTTGGCCGAAATCTTGAAGAAGTCGGCATCCCAGGCTCGCACATCTTCCTCGAGCACGTATGAGTGCAGCACATTGCTGTGTCCAGGGGTGTCGCCCTTGGGATGGTAAAAGCCACGAGCGTCAAACCGCGAATGAGGAATTTCCGAAAGAACGTCCCGCGGCTTTGATAGAAGCTCCCAAAGCTTCGATGGTGAGGACTACGGTAAGATTTCCATGTGAGAAAAATGCATAGCCTTATAAAAGGTAAAGGGCTTGACTCACTGCGCCGCCTGGAAAGCGACATCCAGAGCCGATGATAGCGATTGGCTCATTGCTTTTGCACTCGGTTGACAACATCTTGAATGAGAGAAGCTTTTTATCGCTACTCTTATGTATAGACAAATGAAGGACGCGAGTTAATCGATTCGCAAGTCAACTTCGCCAAGTCCATGTGTCGACTTTTGCAATTCGCTGTTGGACGTTATTAGTCTATCTCCGTGACTATAGAGTCTATGATCTCAAATCTGATGCAACGAATATCCTTTTTCGATTTCTATGGATGCGGACATTCCATCTGTATTACAGCCGTCCGTTTCTTAAGTGAAAATATGCATCGTCCCGAATCATCATCCAAACGGTCCTATAGACGAAATCCTTCCGATGAAATTTCGGTTAAGCATAATCTCACCTAGAAACACTATGCTATGGTATAATGCGAGATGGCTAGGTGAGGAACCCGGTGCCGGAACCGGAACCGACTACCCTGAATGGTATTTTTTGGAAGGATCCGCCCTAAACAACCGAGTGTCGGATCATAACACGCCACCGAAAGTGACCGAATTTGGACGTACCACGCCACGGACCACGCCACGGACCACGCCACGGACCAATCGACTGGAAGATATTGATATTCGAGTTCAGCGTTTACATTGATTCTGCTCATTGGCGTTATTAGTCAGGTTGAAGAGTAAAGCAATCGAGGCCATAATCAAAAACTGGATTTGGAAGGAAACAATGTATTTCAAGGTGATGGCTTAGCTGAATAATTCCTTCCGCCGTTTGCGAGGCTTAATTGGCAATTACATTTGCGTTAACAACCAAAGCTGGTGATTGGACAAATTTCGCTGACACTTACAAGCGCATCCCGAAATTCACTAATGTACTACGCTCAAGCGTCTAGACACTCTCCCACCCTTCAGTGACACTGTGGGTATCCTGAATGATTGATCAGACCCCGGCACCAGCACGTCCCGAATCATGGAGGACTATGGGTACATTGTTCAACCCCTTTGCTCGCTAATCTGCTCTGCCTATTAATCTATTCCGTATAAACCCCCCGCTATGGTGGACCAGATTGACAGGACGCGGGATGCCATAGGACAGGAAAATATCTCCTCTACAAAAGATCATGTAGAGTACAGGGTACTCGACGCATTGGATCTACAAGCCATTGGTAATTAATCGCGCAGCTACGTGGCCGCAGGATAGGTAAGTGTTATAACAATGCAACGAGACAAACTTCACCCTTTTCGGCCTACAGATCAAACGCTTCTCTACAGGTCCTTAACCTCACCGCCAATCTCAGAGAATGTCTAGCAGTGTCGACGCATACTTCACCGAGGCAACGTCATAGTGGTGTCGGCACCGACTGAGAACGACTGGCTGGAGATGTTGGAGGTTCTTCCACTCACGTATCCCGAATTGCAGAGGGATATGTAGCCAAAATGGACAGACGAAGCGGCCGCGAGGACATATCTGGGGCCAACCGGCTCTGCGACATCAACAGTCCTGCAGTGTAAGTCGCGGCGCCCTTCATGTCACATTTACTGGTCGTCGACATGTTGATGACATACCAGCCACGGATTATGCCACTGATCAGAATATCCTCCCAAGAACAGAACGCCAGCCTCAAAATAGTGTAACAAAAGAAATGAAGGCGTGTTGGCCGGCATACTCGCAGTAACTAGTCTCAAGTCCTAGACTACTTAGATACATACATACATTGCAACTCAAACCTTCTTGCTCCACGATCAACCCTGTACCTATGACAACAGCGTGATTACCTCCCACATTCACCAGAAGTCTGTCGAGTTTGCTATACACTAGAAAACCACGGTGATGCTTTTCGGAGCCAGATGTAACCATATCGGACCCTTACGCAGAAGAAACACACCACATGCTAAGGACCGAAACTTGCCGACTCTGATACAGGCTCGGCAATTAATTTCTTTCGGAAGTCTCTTGAAAATATATTGCATAATAGTGGGTCGTATCTGGAGTGCCGTGAAGGTTAGAGACACTACCGCCCCGACTCTTATACCCGCTAGAATACATACTTTGAAAATTTGATGATCTTCTTTCGGACAAACATTTCTCTTTCCTGTCCTTAGACTTGTATTGAGCTGGGAGAATCATTGCCTTAGGCTATCTTACGCATTACCTAGAAGGACAGACTAGAGAAACGAAATATGGGTGTACCACTATTGGACGCCTCCCGTTTACAAGGCGGGCCCGATGAGCGGAAGGCCCACCTCCAAGACCTAATCCAAAGCTTCAAGGATTATGGGTTTGCCCGTCTCAAGAACCATGGAATCGCTGCAAAGAGTGTAAACCAGATTTTCGAGCAGGCAGCCGAGCTTTTCCACCTCGATACCGAGGAAAAACTGAAGTTTGCCAACATTGCAGACGGCAGCCCTCAGCGCGGATACAGCGCAGTTGGCGTTGAGAAGACAGCTCCTCTTTACGGCAACCTGATAGGCCGCAGTGTAGATGAAAAATTGACAGATGCCAGGGTATGTTTTCATTTCCTTTTGTGGTGCACTCTGACTTATGCACAAGGTTATTAGGAGCATTTTGATTGTGGATCTCCTCTCGACACCGAGTTCGTGAATCGGTGGCCGAACGCCGTGGAAGGGTTCCAACAACATATGGAGTCCTTTTATTTCGAGATGGAAAGAGCTACTAGCGACATCCTCGCCTGTCTGGAGGAGGGTTTGCAGGCTCCAGCGGGGACTTTCAACCGTCTCATCACGCGAGAGAAGAACGCCAGCGAGCTCCGCCTGAATCACTACCCTCCGGTTCCTGTATCCGTACTGCAGAGCGGACAAGTCTCGCGAATTTGGCCGCACTTCGACCTTGGTGTGATCACGCTGCTGTTTGCATCGTCAGTGGGCGGGTTGGAGGTTGAGGACCGCAAGGTCTCCCAAGGAAAAGACAAGACATTCATCCCTGTAGAGCCCGAGAGTGAGGGCGAGCTCATCGTTAACATCAGCGAGACGCTGCAGCGCTGGACCGATGACCAACTGCCAGCCGGCTTGCATCGTGTATCCATCCCCCGCGATCAGGACGCCACCGAGGTTCCTGGACGCTACAGCATTGCCTACTTGTGCAAGGCCGATCGCCAGGCTCCTGTGGGTACGATTGCCGACTTTCAGACGGGCGAAAAGCCTCGGTACTTGAACATGACAGCTTCTGAATACCACCGATCGCGCCTGCTCACAGCTTACTGAAGATGAGGTTTAGAAAAAGAGAAAGAAAGAAAAATAGGTGGAAGGGGATATTCTCGGCCTTTCTCACACTCGCTCAGATTTGTTTGGAATCATACTTGCATGTCACTGCAGTGATGGCCACGATTCCTTTAGTGTATTTTAAACATTCGCTGAGAAATGAATTGCTTGCTAGATCATTTCAAATGATTTCGCCAAGCCTACCGTGTAGAACCCTGCTGTGCACTGATATATCTCTAAACACCACACTAGCACCTCTATTTATGTCAAGATTTAACGTAGACCAATTTTCGACGCTGTTGTCTGTATGGCTTTGACTACAGTAGCCTGTGTATCACCCCGCGCCATGCATTCCAGGCCCATAGCGGTTGCTCCCCCAGGAGTTGTAACATTTTCCGTTACAGCACGAGGATCACCGCTGGTGAACACCAGTTCTGCCGCTCCAGCCATGGTCAAAGCCGCCCATCTCGTGGCCTCAGTCCTGTCGAGGCCGCATTCAACTGCACCATCAACGACGGCACCCAGGAAACTTGAGAAGAATGCCGTCCCGGACGCACATAGGGCAACGGCGACGGGCATCTCGTCTCTTTCCACGAAGGCCATGTCGCCAATGCGCCCCAGAACATTCTTGGCCATGTCCAGAACAGCTTCCGGCATACCAGGTGATCTATCCCCGACCACGGTAACAGACTTCCCATGCGCGGCGGCTATGTTTGGAATCGCCAAGACAAAATGGCAGCGCGGACTCTGGCCGATTTTCGGCGACTTTGTGGATATAACATCTTCCAGTGTCGCCAGCGATATGCCACCAAGCATGCTGATCACCAGCTTGCCATTAAGAGCCTCCGCCATGCCAGCCTCCCCTAGGATGTCGCCAGCTTGGCCGGGGTGGCAGGCTAAGATCACTACATCAGCCTTGCGCGCGCAAGCAACGTTATCTGCTATGATGTATTCAAGCAAGCAGGCGCCCCCATTCTGAGAATCAACTACAAATTCCTCGGCAAGGCTCTGGGCCCTCTGAACAGTGCGAACGGCAAGTACTACGCGTTCGAGAGCACGAGGTTCCTTCTGATGCGGACAATCTCGTCCCCCTTGATGCGGTTCCGCTACCAGACCGCGCAAGACGGCGGTGCCAAGCCTGCCTGTGACAGAAAATATGCGCCGTCAGACCCCGAGATGCATGGATGCAGGAAAGTACTATTTGCCACTCACCGACGCCTATGATTACCAATGAGAAACCCTGTGGGTTCTCATCCTTCGTGGGCGGCATTGTGGGGTGACTAGGATGAAAGATACCTCGGTGAGTTGAAAGGGTGACTAGCCAGAATGAGGACAACACGCAACTGTTTGTACGGAATGGGATAACTCCGAAGCCGAAGGAAAGAGTTTGCGAAAGGGTCAGGCTGAGATGTAGTCTTTGAAGGGTGGTGGTAGTTGCAGGATGATCCTAAAGTAGCCGAAGCCAAGCCTCCGAATCCGTATGGAATACGCGATATGCTCAAACACTCCGGATTTCGGCTCCAGCCCATTTCTACCGAAGCCGGGACCATGCGTGTTCCAAACTCACATGTTGCGGGATCAAAAGGGTTTGGGTGATGAATTAAATGAATTCGCATTGTTTGATATGCCACGTACTCTTACGGGACGGATCTTGTCTTGACTACGATTTGACTTTTTTTACCGCCTGCCAAAATTTCAAGCACAATGGCGCGCCTGAACTACCAGACAGCATACCAGAAAGCCGATGAGATAGAATTCTCGACATCATCGGCCGACCCGCTGGCGGCGTGGCGCATCTCAGGCACCAAAGGCCAGGCGTGGGAGCAGTGGTATTTTGACAGCGTTGCCGACGATGGCAAGTCGAGTATTGTGCTCACCATGGCGCGTGATGGCAGCTATGCGGCCCTGGGCAAAGGGGTTTTGCGGGTTGAGCTTGACGTCACCTTCGACGACGGCACGCACTACAATCGGGTCGACTGGATGCAGGAAGCCGTCGTTGAAGACCGGAGCGCCAACAAGGGCAAGGGCCGAGGCACCATCGACGGGGTGTGGACAGCGGCTCACAAATCTTACCGCTACCAGATCGCCGCTGATGGCAGCGCGGCCAAAGTCGAGATAGACACGCCCGAGGTGCAAGGCCATTTCACGCTGGCTGCCCTGTCACCACCCGTGTATCCAGGTGGAGAAACGCAGGAGGAGTTGGATGCAACGGGAAAGCAGGCGTCGACTGAGCTCTTGCCCAAGATACACTTGGTGCAGGTGATGCCGACGGCGACATTTGAGGGCGACCTGATGGTCCGAGGGCGACTGGTACGCTTTCGGGGCATCGGAGGACACATGCATGCCTGGGCCCAGGGCTCGTGGTTTGACACGACGCTTGGGTGGCGTGTGGCCCGTGGTGTGGCCGGACCATTCAGCGTCACTGTCATGGAGTACACTGACATGGACGGAGTCGTGCACACGAGCGGTTTTGTCGCCGAGGACGGCCGGAAGCGCCTCGGCGGGCTTGACATCCACGCAACACCCAAATCGTCATCGGCCGCACAGCGCGCCCTGAAGTATCGCGATGATGAAGAGGGCCGTGAAAAGCCCAAAAGAGTGACGGTGCGCTGGACCCCAACATATAATACCGGCCTCACGGGTCGTTTCGCCGATGCCAGCTCCGGTGCCATCTTACATTTTACCTCGGGCGAACGTGACGAGGAGTACCGGTTCGAGCTTACGCACCGGCGCAAAGCATTTGAATTCCTTTTTGGGAGCAACGATACTGGCCTCACCGCCTTCATGGGCGAGATCAAAGGGGGAAAAGTGGGAGGTTCGATCTATCGAGGGGTGCAGTTCTCAGATGTTTGTGTCTTGCCACGTAAGTACCATTAATGAATTGTTTCATTTAGATCCTACGCGTTGTAATCACTTTACTAACTCTCTGTCTCGTAGAGGGCTTGACTAAGATCTACTTCTTTATTTGTATGCTGCTGGCCGTCATCACATTTGGATACGTCAACGTCTTGGGGACCAATACATAGAATGATTGTTAAAATGAAAGGCGGTTTAAATCCCCATTTAATAAAATTGCGTGTAATACGTGTATATTTCATTAGTGGTCTCAGTCCATTCTGAACCAAATGGCCGAAGGTGACATGTTAAATGTGCAAAAGAATGTAAATAATAGCGTCTATGATAAGCATGCCGAAAATGTGACCGAAACTCGCCTTTCT
Source organism: Seiridium unicorne (assembly GCA_039778275.1). Taxonomy (NCBI): domain Eukaryota; kingdom Fungi; phylum Ascomycota; class Sordariomycetes; order Amphisphaeriales; family Sporocadaceae; genus Seiridium; species Seiridium unicorne. The sequence goes on from JARVKF010000412.1 coordinate 65,731, forward strand.
CAGGTGCCTTTAGTTGGAATCGCCGAAGCGATCACCACGGTATCAACGACCGGGGGGTCGATACATATATCAAATATCTTGTGTGCATTTAGCAGTCATAAGCTTCCATTCCCGACCACACAATTGAACATAGTATATCAAACATGGAGCAGATACCAGATACAATGCTGGCCGTTGTCCTCGAAGGACCAAACAAAGTGTCTATTCAGGAACGGCCGACGCCCAAGAGTGATATATTGCCCTCACCTCCATTTTCTTTTTTTAATGTCGAATTATACTGACACGAAAACTCACAGTCCAGGACGAAAAGGATATCATCGTCAAGGTACATGCGGCCGGTCTTTGTGGCTCGTACGTACTTCCTTTTCCTCCCCAAATATCCATGACCTTCTGTCACTGACCAGCATATGCAGAGATCTGCACATGTTCCGTGGCCTGGACCAAGGGGCCGGAAGTGGCTTCATCATGGGCCACGAGTTCTCAGGCACTGTAGTCGCAGTTGGAAGTGCAGTCAAGACCGTGCGTGTACATGACAAGGTAGTCTCACCCTTTACTGTTTCATGGTAAGTGTGTTTGTTTATTGCAACTGACTTTTTCTTGTTCTCCGCATTTCACTTGGGCTTTCACTCTATAGATGCCTACTGAATCATGCGTCTTAAATCTTAGTGGCGACTGCTTCTACTGCAACACTGGCTCTTCCTCCCGTTGCTCGCAGTGCCAGGTATTTGGCACCGCTGGCCTTGACGGGGCGCAATCTGAGTATGTTCGTGTACCACTCGCCGACAGCACCGTAATTCCAGCCCCAACCTCAATAAGCGATGATGCCCTGGTCCTCATGGCCGATGTATTTCCAACGGCTTTCTTCGGCGCGCGCAATGCCTTCACTGGCCTTGGGAACCAGTGCCCCACTGATGTCACCGTGGTCGTCATCGGCTGTGGGCCTGTTGGGCTCTGCGCCATTGTCTCTGCACTTGAGTACAGGCCCAGACATATCTTCGCCGTTGATCAGGTCGACAGTCGCCTAGCTATTGCCAAGAGTCTGGGGGCTGAGCCTCTACACGCCGATGACGGAGAGAGTTTGATCGAAAGGGTCAGCGAGGTCACGGAAGGAAGAGGGGCGGATATAGTTATCGAGGTTGTAGGAGCCAGTCCTGCTCTGAGGACTGCCTACGATGTCGTAAGGCCGTTTGGCATCATCAGCATTATAGGGGTCCATCACTCACCTGTCGGTCTTCCATCCACGTGCGGTTCTTGTTATAGAACTGGCTGACTGTTTCTTGCTACCTCAGATTCCTTTCACTGCCGAGGAAGGATACAAGTATGTGAAACGCACTTACCTTTCATGAAGTACGGTCTACTGATTGGCTCAACAGCAAGAATTTGAAAATTCAGATGGGTAGGTGCCCCGTTCGGTCCGTGTTCGAAGATGCCCTTGAGGTTCTGGTCAAAAAGCAACATGTACTTGGGTAACTCTTCCGTCGCCAAACGACCATAGAGTGCTTATTAACAATATCCCCAGGTTCATGTACGATAATATGATGCCTCTGTCGGCCGCAGTGCAAGGCTACGATTTATTTAGCCGAATGGGGGCACAGAAAGTTATCTTCAAGCCGTGAAGGCCCAAAGCGGAATGAACAGGAATAGCTAGCTTATTATATTACAAGTGCTTTCATGGAAAAACATAATTATACAAGACCGAGTCTCGTGGCTTCCATGACTATATATGCTTTGCTGGTCCCGGAGCAGTGGACCATTGTGGCGTCCAACCCAGCACTTACCATGCCCACCGCACCGATGATTTACCACTTCATAATATGAATGAGGTAGTTACGCACAATGAAGATTGTGCCGCGCGAGGCCTCGCACCAGTAATTGGGTAGATGGCTCATCGGTGGCTAGACCAAATTCTGCACACAAGTCGTTAACTCGACGTCACAGCAAGTGACTAGGATATCGGCAACACTATAAACAATTGCACCTGAAAATCTTCCTTCTCTGATACATGAGCGTTCTCGAGGTCCCGGAGAACAATTCTAGTATGCGGATAAAGCTCTAACAGACCGGAGCATTCGCCGGATCTCGGACGAGGCGGCTGACTTCGCATTCCGGATATACCTCTACAATGGCATACCTAGATAACGTTGCCTCCGAGGTATCCAATCACTCCTTAGGAAATGCCCTGATTGTATAGCCCAAGATGCATGGGACTGGGTATGCGTGGTAGGTGGCATCCGCCCTGAACAAGGTACAGCCAGCCATTCTACCTGTCCAAATACCCCTGTGACAAGTCTTGATTGATAATCGAACTTGGAGTATAAAACCGAAACAATCAGTCACCGACACAAAATCGGCTGCAGTAGGCTAACAGACGTGGTTCGAGAGGGAACCGAACTTTCGGTCACATTTTCAACTCAACCGCCGCCAAGTTCGGGTCTGGGGGAGCCGGTGGAGTCCACACGCAGGGATCGGGCCCATATCAGTTGTTGTTCGAACGCAAGTATGCGAAGATTTCATTCATTATGACAGTTGCATTTTAATTGTTAAAGAGACTTCAGTATTATTACAATAACATTCTACATGCTCCCCTCTTTCTGAACCGCACCAATTATTATACGGTGCAGCTTGCCATGGACCAATTGATTGACAAAACAACGCTTGCTGCAAGCTTCGCTGCCGTGTTTGCAGTATACCTCACATGGCTTTCCATATACCGACTTTTCTTCCACCGGGTCGCCCATATCCCTGGTCCTAAGCTCGCGGCCCTGACGTATTACTACCAATCCTACTACGACTTCTTCCCTTACCAGGGCCAGTTCATATTTCAACTTGAGAAGCTGCATAAGCGCTACGGACCCGTCATCCGCATCGGACCAGATGAAGTACACGTCAACGATGCACGCTTCTATAAGGAGATGTACGGCTCGTCCACGCGCCGTCGCAATAAGTCACCCATCTGGTACTGGATGGAAGGCCTGGGCGCCGTGGGTGACCAGAGCATGTTCATTACGCTGGACCATGACCACCACCGGCTGCGAAAGGCAGGCCTGGGATCCTTCTTCAGCAAGCGCAAGGTACAGGAACTGGAACCGCGCGTCAAGGAGAAGGTTTTACTGCTACGCCAGAGGCTCCTGGAACGCGCCGGTGGTGCCGCGGTAGATCTCAAAGATGCCTTTGGAGGCATGGCATTGGACATCATCACGTTGTACTGTTTCAATCGTTGCTTTGGAGCGCTGGATCGCCCAGACCTGGGCCGGGAGATGAGCCAGCTGATGGGCGTGGGCGTGAAGATCAACCCGTTTGGTCGGACATTTCCCACTATAGCTCGTACAGTGATGCGCCTCCCGAAGTGGACGCTTAACTGGAGCGGCCTCGTGTCGACGACAGGAGACTTTCTGGCCATTGCAGACCGTTTGTCCTCCGAAGCTCGTAATGAGGCCATCCAGGATCTGTCCCAGGGTAAATATTCGCTGACGGATGATGCGGACTCACGCACTGTACTTCACTCAATGATGCGTAGCGATGTCTTGCCGCAGCACGAGAAAACTGAGGCACGGCTTCAGGCCGACGGCATGACGCTGATCGCGGCAGGTTTCGACACGACCAGTCGGTCCTTGACCGTTATATTCTACCATCTGCTTACCAAGGATGCAATTCGCGACCGTGTCCTTAAGGAGATCCGTACCCTCATGCCCACCCCGACCTCCCCACTACCCTCAGTGGCACAGTTGGAGCAGCTCCCCTACCTTACGTGCGTCATACACGAAGGCACACGCCTTGCCCATGGCGTTGCTGGTCGCTTGACCCGCATCGCCCCGGAGGAGGACCTGCATTACAAGGCTGGCGAGGGTCATGTCTACACGATTCCACGCGGCACCACTTTCGGCCAATCCTCGTACCTGGTGCACACGGACGAGTCCATCTATCCTCAACCGACAGAGTTCCAGCCCGAGCGGTACTGGAGCGAGGATTCGTCCAAGCCCACCGATGCCCTCCGCTACCTGGTGCCATTCGGAAAAGGCACTAGGATGTGTTCCGGTATCAACTTGGCCTTCGCGGAGCTCTATCTCACCATTGCCGCCATCATTGGCACCGTAGACATGAGAATCGCACCAGGCACCACGGAGCGGGACGTCACGCTTGTGCAGGAGCTATTCGTGGGTGTGCTGCCTGAAAAACCTGGTGTTCGTGTTAACGTTCTTGGGCGCCTGGAATGAGTTTCGGTAGTGACCACAGTGCTCTTTTCCGGAGGTCATCCATACTAGAAAATTCCAATCCGGTATGAGATGTAGCATACGATGAATTGAGTTGGCACTTGAACTTTCCAACACTATAGCCCTAGAGCATCAAGCCGATGATCTTGAACGCCAACGTAGTCTCCAATTAATATCCTAGTGTGCATATTTCCAATTCGAGTTATAAATCATAGTGAACAGAGATCCGAGGAATTTTTTTCCCGATCTCCTTTTCATCGACAAGTCGTGATGAGGATAGACAGTAGCACATGTCCACTATGAAGCTTTGAGCACACTCAAGTCCAAGAAAGCGCCCCAGTGCGTAGAATCTTTCCTTTTCCGCCTCTACGGGTTACCTATATGGCGACCGAGGATTATATTTGTGTTATATTTAAGTGCGCTTGATGGAACGATAAACCAAGACAATAAATAGCATAAATCGCTTTGTTTCTACATCGATATATTCAAGTCATGGAAGAGTGATACGTAGTTAGACCTCAGATCATACGGGTGCCGGATATGGCTAAGTATCAAAGCAGGCCTCAAGAACTGACGGCAACGACTAGCTTTCTCGCACTCACATTACCCCGGCGAAGGTCCTCTAGTCCTCGGATGACAGCCTCCGGCCAGCCCCTTCCACCGCTGCCCTCCGGCTGTTCCACCGTGCTCGTAGGGTGACGCCTAAGCGACCCGGATCCCACAAGCGCTTCGGCCAGAGGATACCATACCCGGGCAAAAGCACGGGCTTCAGGGTCGGCTGGCTGGCTGTAGCCCTCGCCCAGCGTCAGCTCGCGCCCGAACATGACAGGGCCCATGACCCAACTGGGGCGCACCACGCGGCGCGTCGATGCGATGCTCTCCGGGTACTTTTCTAGTGCCACGTAGGCACCGCCGGTGCGCCCCAGCGCGCCGTAGCAGATCTGCGCTGACTGGGCGTTGCTGATGCAGTCTAAGGCCTGTGGTAGCGCTGACCACGTGTATCGCTTGATGGAGTCGGCACATGTGGCCGAATGATAGTCGAAGGTGTGCACCGCTCCATACGACTTGGCCAACTCTGCATTACCAGGCGAGCATGTCGCGATGGGGACGTATCCGGCGCTATTTATTCGTGTTAATCGGCCATTTGCAGTCCACTACACGTACGAAGAGAGGAGGCCTTACAGTCTGAGAATTTGGAGGGCCATGGTTCCACAGGTGGTGCTACCTCCGTACACGAGCACGACCTTCTTGAGGTATTCCTTGCGAACCCGGCCATCCTGTTCGAAAGGCGAGATGTCAACGCTATCCTTGTCAATCGTGGCGTTGGTCATTTGCTGCAACCTGGTCATATCGAGGCCCATATTCCCCTTTCCAAAGAGGCAGAGCGCCACGGACCCATGCACGCTGCCACCAACCGAAGCTGCGGTCTCAAAGTCCCAGCTCGCAGGCATGTGACACAGCATGACGGGATCGGCTTCGACGAACTCGGCAAATGCTCCCCAGTCACGGGCCCCAGGATTACTGCCATAGACGACGCCGAAGACGCGGTCGCCGGTAGTCCAGCGACGAGGGATTTCGCATGCCCCAGGCTCTTCGTTGGCTTCCGAGCCAACCTCCTCCACTTCGCCGGCAAAATCGCAACCAGCTGTCAACCCAGCCGTCTTAACCCGTGCCGGCGTCTTGTGGTCCGTCGGATTCAGTGCCACGGCGCGCACGCGCACAAGTACCGACTTAGGGCCGCACTTTGGTACTGCGCGGTCGTGGCTGGCTTTGTGGCCGCCCTCAGCCGTGGTGATGACGGCCGTCTGTGTTTCCGGGACTCGATACTCTAGACCCATGTTGGAGAAATATCAGGACTCGCTTTCTTGATTTATTTCTGGTGGGTGTGGTCCGTAGCGTGGTAACGAGAGTACCGCAGCCGCGACTAATAGAGCTTTGGCGGAGGCAAACAGGTGGATAAGCCCAGTCCCGAGTAAACCTCTACGCCTGGGCTTATTTTGGCTCTTGTGGAAACAGCTTCGTAATGCATGCCGAGTTGAAAGGTTGACTCGGTCGGTCACTTTCACATGCGCGGCGTGCATCCACCGACCGAGAGCGCGAAACCGGTGCCATTAGATCCTGTCCGACGTTTCGGCGGACGTGCTGCGGGCGGGTAGTCAAGGATTCAAGCGATTGGCGAGACGCGAGGAGACTTGATCAGCTCTTTATATGACCAATTTTGGGCTCGGGTCAAACGAAGTGTGTTCTAATTCGATGACTAATCCACAGACCTCCGGGCCGAAAGTTGTCAATCACGATTCAGACTCCGAATCTGGGAGCAAAGCAGGATTCAGGGCAGCAAGGAGATAGAAGGTTTGTCGAGTTGCCAATGAGTGCACAACCAGAACAGAGTACCATTGAATATTGTATTTACTTGTATTACGGGAATTGTGGGCTAAATATTTCTCTTTTCACATGATGCCGTGAAGTCAACGCATAACTCTCGCATTTTGTCAGTAAAAGAAGTCGTATATAGGGACTCTCATGATTATGAATATTTTGTCTATAGAGTAATATGCCTCAAGATCCTAGAATACAGGTGATTGGCAATTTCCCCATGTGCTTAGAGCTTCCGATCCATTCGTTCCGTTCACCCAAACTTTCCCTTAAATTATGCGGTCGATGCAATCTCCTCCGTCCGTGCATTTCCCTATCAGTGAACAATACAGAGGTACCAATAGAGGCGGTAATCTTGTTGCCATGCCTGAGGGGCGGCGAATGCAAACCAATCATACCTTTTTCTCCGCATTGTTGATTTCCTCCGCCTTCTTCTTCTCCTCCAGCCCGAATTTTGTGTTAAGTTTGGAACGGAGTGTGACCTCTCTCTCCAACCAAACTAACAGCCACCCTAGCCCTGCGAAGGCAATACCTACGTACCAGACGGTGCGGACCGACTAAACCAATTAGTAAAGGCATTGAATTTGAAAATAGGGAGGAACTCACTTTGCTGAAGATGTGGATAACTTCGGCACGAGAAGCTGGATCTTGGATGCTGTCCAGGAAATTTTGCGTCGCATACTGGTAAGCCTTGCCGCCCTGCAAAAACGAGGCCAAATTCGCGTCCGTCAAGGTCTCGGCGTTCCGGCGACACTCGTTGTTGAAGACGGCTGCGGGGATCGTGACACCCCAAACAGTAGAAAAGCCACGCACAAAGGTCCAGACACCGGTTGACAAGGTCACTAGGCTCTCTTCCAGTGGTGCTTGCATGGCTGGGAGGAGGATAGCTATCATCAGACCTGAACCAATGGCGCAGAGGAGTTGAAAGCAAGCCCAGGCGGCCGTACTAGAATTCTCGTCAAGGAGACTGAATAGGCCAAAGGAAACGGTGACGATGGTCATGCCGATGAGGTGCAAGGGCTTGTAGCGGCCCCATTTAGAAAGCAGCGTGCCGCCGATGATGGCGAACGGGAATAGCCCAGCGAATAGGGGTAAGGCATCGACACCGGACATCAAGACAGATTTCCCCAACACTCCTTGAAGGTAGATTGGGACGAAGTAGAACGCCCAGTATGTGCAGAGGGTGGTCAGGAAGGTGACAGCGAGAACAGTGGCCGCTGTTCGCTCCAGAATGGCCCCTCGAGGAAGCGAAGGGTGCTTAGCCCAAACAAATTCGTAGGTCACAAACAGAGCCAGACCGACAAAGCCCATCACCAACGGTACGATCACTTGAGCTGACTTCCACTCATATACGGTTCCTCCCCAAGTGACACCGATCAGGACGGAGACGGTGGATGCGATGAAGATTGCGTTGCCGGCGAAGTCAATGCGTGCAAGCTTTTCCTTCAAAGGGGAAGGAGGTGGTTTTGCCAGATGGAGAACGAAGAAAAGAGCCACGAGTGATGCTGATGTACAAGGATAGGTTAGAATCGTTTCCCGGTTTCGTTGCCAAAGCGGATAGGTTGTTATGAAGAATAGAGACTTACTTCCGCCAATAGGGACATTGATGTAGAATACCCAACGCCAGGTGCTGCGATCGGTAAGAATTCCTCCAAGGAAGGGACCCAAGGCAGCGCCAACAGCCGATACCATCTGCACGATACCCATGTACTTGCCTCGCTCACGGAGTGGGACAAGGTCCGTGAGGACAATGTTGATCATAAGAGCGATACCACCACCACCAAGGCCTTGGCTAACATGTGACGAGTTAGTCAAAGCTGATATAAGAACAAACAAGCGAAGGAAAAGCTTACACGACACGACCGCCAATCAGCATGGCTTGCGAGTTTGCACCACCACATATACCGCTGCCCAGGGTGAACAAAGCCACAGCTCCCAGTGTCAATATCCGGCGACCAAACACATTGCTAGCCTGTGCCATAAGCGGCAGCATCACGATGGTGGCGAGGAAGTAGGCATTGGGGACCCAGATGAAGCTGCTGCCACCTCCAAGGTCCCTGGTGATGGTGGGAAGTGCGCTTGTGATGATGGTTCCTTCGATGGCAGAACAGAGCGCCGTGAACGACAGAGCTGCCACGATGGCCCAGAAGCGGAAGGAATGCGTTGTCTTGGCGGGTGGCTCCTCTGCCGGTTTGTCCTGGTCCGACGAGGCGGCAGCGGTATCGGCATCATCCCGGTCAGGGGACTGGTACTTTTCATCCACGCGGGCCGCCTGCACGGATTCTGAAGGGGGGTGACTTTCAGCCGACATGCTGCAAGTTGGAAGGATGGGTTGGGGGTTATCTTGCAGCGATTATCCCATGAAAGTGGGATGAAGGTTGAACAGAAATGGCAGTAGTGGCATGAGGTTCTTGCTCTTTGACAGAATTTTCGTTCTCTTTTGGAATGGGGATTTAAATGTTGTCGGCCACTTTGGATCTGCGTTTCGGCCACTTCCGGCCACATTCGGTCACATTCGGCCACTTCGCAGGGACGGGACGAAAGCCTTGTCGGTTCAGCCTTGTCTGTTTCACCGGAGCCCAAGATATGGAGATCTGATAATAAGAAACTCGGCTTCGCATGTTATTAGTCGTGCAGGTCACAATGGTGGCAGTAGCCTGAACTTGTTTGGATCATTATATAGATGTTTTGTCTTGTTTGTCTACCCCACATGATTCCTATAGTATAGCAACTGCTTGCCCACACTAGTGCTAGGCGTTGATCTCTGCAATCTGCCACCAATCAGAGTCCCAGCCCCTACGTCCCCACAAAACACTTCCCCTACCATGTATCCCTTCTTTACATATTCACCAAATCGTCACTACTTCGAATACAAATGGTACAATCTTGAGTTGCTGCGTTTGCTGGGTGCCGCACCCTATGGAGGCTGCGATGCTGCCGAGTTCCTGGAGCTCGTGGCCTCCCTCAAGCCTAATGACCCCCAAGACTGGAACCAGAAATTCTTGGCCCTCGCCGAGCAAACTCAGACCCTCGCTGAGCACATGCAGGCGAGCAGCCACATAGCGGCCGCCAGGACCGCCTACTTGCGGGCCAGCAATTACTTTCGCTGCGCCCAGTACTTGTTTCCAGTGATGCCCAAGAGCGACCAGCCGTTCTTCCTATCGCTGTATCACCGCAGCATCGCGAGTTTCGAGCAGGCGGCCAAGCTGATGGACCACGAGGTCCGTCGTCTTCAAATCCCTTTTCTGCCGCCCGAGTACGGCGCTGCATCCGTTACCATGCCAGCCTGGCTGCACCTGCCCCCACCCTCCCGGCTACTTGATGGGCGTAAGACCCCTGTCCTGATCTGCATCGGCGGCGCCGACTCAACTCAGGAGGAGCTATACTTCCTCTCGGCTGCCGATGGGCCGGGCCTTGGGTACGCGGTGCTGACCTTTGACGGGCCTGGACAGGGTCTTGTGCTGCGGGAGCAGGGAGTGCCGCTGCGACCTGATGGCGAGGTCGTCTTGGAAGCGGTCCTGGACTTCCTCGGCGCATACGCGGAGGAGCATCCCGAGGCCCGTCTAGATCTCGATGCCATTGCCGTGACCGGTCAGTCGCTCGGCGGCTACCTGGCCCTGCGCGCTTCGGCCGACGCGCGCATCAAGGCCTGTGTCGCCGTGGACCCCATCTATGACTTCTATGACCTCGCCATGTCACGCATGCCGAAATGGTTCATGTGGCCGTGGGAGCGCAGCTACATGGCCGACTGGTTCGTCGACTATGCTGTCGTCGAGCATGCCAAGCTGGACGTGGCCACTCGCTATACGTTTGCCCAGGGCATGCAGATGTTTGGTTCCTACAGCCCATCGCAGATGATTCGTGACATGAGGCGGTACAGCTTCCGCCTCGACAAGACCACCCTCGCCAACGGTACCCGTGGCAGCCGCGATTACCTGGAGTGGGTCACTTGTCCTGTGTTGGTCACCGGGGCTGCCGGTGACCCCAAGCTGTTCCTGCCCGAGATGAGCACCTCGGCCATCATGGGGAATCTCGTTAACGTCCCGGAGGGCCTGAAAGAGTTATGGATTCCTCAGAAGTGGTCTGAAGGCGGGGCGCAGGCGAAATCCGGCGCCTGGCCTCTGCTCCAGCACCGGGCCTTCAAGTTCCTAGACGCGAAGCTCGGCATCGAAAGGAGGCCCAGTGAGAATGGGTTCCAAGAGCAAGAGATCTCCACGAATGGCTTTACTCATCTTTGAGATGTACCGGATTGGTTGATGAGGCCACGTGTTTAGGGTTGCGCAATAAATAGTTAATAATTTGACAAACCAATGACAACTGTCTAAAAGCTGTGCTCCGATGTTAACGTGGTAAATCGCAAAACGGGGTTCACTGGCTTACCATCAAGGCGAGCCATGTGACTATACTGTAGATAGATCTGTACCATGTCAACTCAATATATTACTATATGAGACTGCATAGCTTACCAAAAGTAGAGATTTATAAGTCTATTGGATAGAATCTAACCAAGTACAAAGTTCCTAACTTGGCGTATAGTACCGCCGCCATTGGCCACACGTCGGAATCTTCCTCACATCTACTTGGGGACAAAAATGCCACAGCCGCTCTTGATGCAGTTGCGGATGCGAGTGTGGGTCTGCTGGTACAGCTGGATGACGAAGTGCAACTGAAGGTCGGCGCAGCGGGCGAGGGAGAAGCCATCAACACTCAAACCAGGCGTCAGCAGATGCACGTCGCGCAGCTGTTGTTCGCCGTTCCGAACCGCTAGCAGGATGTCTAGGCTGCGCGAGTACAGTATCTCCAGCCGCGTGTAGCAGCTCAGCGCCAGCAATGTTGTCGACCGGTCGTGGCCCTCTGGGTTCGTCTGCCAGATCCGCGGCATGATCTCCTTAAGCTCGTACGTCATATGTAGCAGCTTGCCAATGCCCAGGTCCGATACGCTGAGGTCCCAGGGCGGGGTGGTGTTGTTGTCCGCCGGCGGCTCAGCTGCCGACATCTGCGTTGGACTTTCGCCGCGCCGTGCAGCTCGTTGGGAGGAGGATGTGCTGGGGTTGTTATCGCGGCTCAGCGCGTGCTGAAATAAGGCGACATTCAGGTCGCACAAACGGGTCAGGAGCTGAGTTTGCTCCTCATTTCCTTTCCCCATAGATCCAGGTCCATTTGCCCCCATTCCCATCATTTGCATCGGATCTAACTGCATGCTGCCGGCAGAAGCCATTAGCACCGACGCCGACATGTCATTTTGCACACTGGGCAATCGGTTGACATCCAGGTCAAGGTTGGGATTCGAGAGGGGAGGCGTCGTCACCGCCGGCCCTCCAAATGCGAACAGGTTGAGGCTGTCGGAATCTGGGAACCTTTGTCAGAGCCTCTTAGCATAGTTCTTATCTTTTGTTACAACGACGGCGAAGTTGGAACCTACCATGGCAGAAAGTCCAGAGACTCTGGGGGTGCAAAAGTGGGGTTCATGTTTATCGATGTGTCCTCGTCGCCAGAGGCGGCCGCGCGCGAGGCCTCGTCACTCCAACTGTAAATAGCATTCTCCCGTTCCCTCTCCCTGTCTCTCTCTCTATCCTGCTGGGTGCTGCTGGAGCCAGAGCCGCGATACTGCCGAGAAGGACGGCCCATTGGACGCGCTTGTGGGACGGTACATACGACGTCGGCGCGCTGACAGCGCTTGCATTGCGGCTCGCCGGCGGCCCAGCTACACTTTAGCTTCTGTCCTCGGCAGCGATCGCAGGCGGCTCTCTGCCCATTCGATTTGGCCATGTTGTTGTCACGCACTCGGGGAAGCATCGCGTTGGCGGCGCCCAAGGCAAAAGTGGAGCGTCGTAGCAACAGATTGGGTAAACCGCTGGGGTGGGCCTACCAGCATCAGCAGTGTTACACGAGGTATATATAACCATTCCACGTTGCGCCAGAGAAATACGACCGTTCCACGTTGCGTTGCGGGGATCTCAGGAACCTTAAAAGGTGATTATAGTCACTTCTTCGTTGCAGGGGCTAAATATCATGTTGCGATCCCCCAGAGCCCCAACCCCGTGTCAGCATTTGCAACATGAAGGTGAGGTAGCACGCGAATCTTACATGCGTTTCGCTACTGTACCGCGGACAGTGGCGGCGGGCAATTGGGCGTTTTTCACGACAGTACAATGTACAGTACGGATGCCAAGAGCGCCACTTTCGTCAAGGGTTTAGCCAGCGGCATATTCAATCCTATAACACGCTCTATAAACCCCGCAACACCACCGTGCCTATGGCGTGCTACTGAATGGATCGAGCCGACAGCTGGACCCTTGCCTAGACAAATTCCTTCATAACTCTAACAAAGCTTTTCGTTGCCGCCAGAGAAACACAGTAGTGGGGGTGGGGTTCTGTACTGGCTAACACGACGGAACGAGTGCATGGCGTATCATCCCTTGACAGGATTGCCCTGTTGACGTTAAGCTTTTTGTGGTGGCCGCGTAAGTATATTACATATTGCCGAACCTGCAGGTGGGACTTTTGTGTCGGATTCTCATTGGGCCAGTGTCTTACAGCCAGGCCCTTCTTGCTGACCCCGCCCATCCTTTGACTGGGGTGGTCAAGCTGCAGAACGGGCGTCTCGCTAGGTGGACCTTGTATGGGTGGGTGTGTCATTTAGTACCTAGGTATATATGGTCTAACACGGCCATCATGCAGCATGCACATCGCAATGCGCTTACCTTCCCTTTTCAAATGAATTGTTGATGGCTCATCGTAGATCCATGCCGCTGTGCTGTTCTGATACTGGCTGACTAGCTCCTGCCAACGGCTCGGACCCGGCTATCGCACGGTGTCCCCTGCCTCATTCCTCCTGGTGCTCGCATCGTTCCATGCCGATCCCTTCTAGGCTATGAAGGAATCCAGACTGCATATGCTGACCTGCAAAGTGCTGTTCGCCTATCCGCTTTGAGGCGAACGAGGTGTATATCGAAAGAAGGTGCTCCACAAATGAGCAAATCCTCAAGAATCATTTCACCAATGGGCTGTAGGAACTTTGCAACAAGAAATCCCTGTTGAACAAATGGATCCATGAGGGATTTTTGATTTTGCTGACCACTTCTGGGAAGTTCGCTTCATCCTGCTGGAAATGGCATCAATTACCCCTGAATCAGGTCATCTCTAGGATTTGTTGCAATTGTCATCGAATGACCTAGCATCATGATATCCAACTCACACATACCATCATGTGATCGTATCTGGTGTCTGCAAGATTGGGGGTCTTCGTATTTGGGAGCTCCGCGAGGTAGTGCCTATAGACTTTAATACACTTCTTTCAATGACGTTTTACGTTCTTTTTTCTAACTCTGAGCTTAGGCTTCCTGAGGAGTTCTTTCATTCGTCTGGTTTGCTTTGTATCGATACGAGATCTCATGTTAATTGCGCAACCTCTGATGCCGCTTCCTTGAACAAATGGTGTTTGTGATCGCCAAAATTACGTGTAAGTAGGCCGGGGAGAAGGAAGTGGTGTTTACTATGTGCTTACACAAGTAAGATTATGGTGCAGTATTCGGCGTCGGAGGCGAGACGCCCGTCGAAGTCAACTGATGCTGAGATTCAGTCTCCTGGTTTGGGAAATATGCATGGGTATTGGGGGTATGATACTTAAATTCATGCAGGAATGGCGCGACTTTATATCATCCGTGACGAACGGTATGGAGGGTCTGGCATAGATCCCAGCATCATCACACTAACGGATATACCCGCAAAGCGCAAAGCTTGTCAAGCGACTTACCCGAAGTTATACTATCTTGCGTTAGAGTGTCAGCAATCCTTTCAAGCCCCTGAACTACGGGCATAAGCTTACTGGTGGTCTTACAGGCAAAAATCTGATTGGAGAGAAGGAGGTCCATGTGGGGCGAATCGGTATAATAAAATAAACAGGGGCCTTGCGGGGGGATATAATGGGATACGGTACAAATCAATAACATCTATTACCCGCACTGTGTTGTGCAGTGGTTGTCATACCACCTTACAGCCTCGACCGCGATGTATACGAGCTGACTAATTGAAGATACGCAGCCCCATATAACGATCCCCGATGACTGGTAAGCATCTGTCCGTACTGTACGATTGCATCCACTGGCAAAGAACTCATTATGGATGTCGTATCTCTACGTCAAGAGCTCATAATGGAAATATTAGCTGGTGCCGCAACAGCACGTGGTTGAAGTAATGAGGATGAGGATTGGTTTATACTTAGTTGTGTCGCATCAGCTATCATCGGACTAAAGTTTTTAAAAAAACGAAATGCAATGCTTCAGAAGTAAGTGACGCAGCGGTTTAAGTACCACATCTGCCTTGATCAAAGTCTTTTCTAATGGGTCGCCAAGGATCACATTCCCAGATACCATGACGAAGGGCTCAGCATACGCGGGGTAGCTCAACACGAACGTTGGGATAAACCTATCTCTCACTCGATTATCTTCCCGCTGAAAGAATGCACCGGTCAATCAGCGATTGTTTGGTATGCGACTGAGGTCCACTCACAGTGATCAGCTGTTCCGCCAACGTGTTCCCGCTCTCTGTGGTATTAGATTCCATGGGTACAACAAAATGTGTTTCGGGGAAACAATCGCGGTACCCCGCGAGCTCCGTCCAATGTCAGCATTGCTTACTACGTACAGGGTGCCTGGTTGTACATGAACCACGTACCCGTACTGGGCAAGGTTTACGTGCGCTGCCATTGGTCAAAAAGCCCAAACCCAATATTTGTGCCTCTGAACGTGACAGAGACCTGTTTGCCTGCTTATGCACCGTTGCTACCAACTTAAGCGAACTTGATAGCTTGTGGCTTATTCTCGAGTACAACCCGGAACCGGCTCTGTTTTGCAATATGACGGCCCTGGGTCAAGACGGTAACTTTGACATGCCTCTAATTCTTGACTTGTTTCATGCCACCGATTAACCGTCTAGATGAAGAGTCTAAAGTATTCCGAACGTCCCGTGACCCTAATAGATTTGACATTATTGGGGAGAACTATAGACCGTGTGCTGTTTATTTAAGCCGACGTATTTGAAGCATGTCGCTATATCCAATCTCCGGGTAGAATGGGTGGGCCTTGCAAAGCACGCAGCGGATTTCGCTTTCGGAACGGCGACGGAGCAAGGACTAGGAGTCTAACCATCGTTTATCTCGCACCATCCCCGTGAAAGCACCAATCTTTGCTACAGCTTATCGCAATAAATATCATCCTCCAGACTTCATCCTAATCCCGATTGGTAGTATACGATTGGAGGATGGTAAATTTTAAGGTAATTCACCAGTTTATGTCTCTTAGCTCGTTGTTGCAGCTTAGCATGGGCAAATAAACATTCTAATATTTGCCTGAATATGGTTGGTTGAGATACTCCGGTTAATATGCTCATGGCTATAAAATTACACTTCGCCTCATGCCAGCGTCGCAAACCTTCAGGAAAAAGATAAACAAATAAAAAAGGCAAACTCATTGAGGTTACTCGATGTGATGCCCGATACCAAAGACCAGACGCAGCCTGCGAGCAAGATCGAGCGCGAGACGCTTGATCAGCTTTGTCTCAAACATTGTCCGGGCGTTCGCATTTCTCGTTTGGAAGTCCTATCTCCAGGAACTCCTTATATCACTCGTCCCGCGGCTTCCTTTACCTGTGGGTAGATGTGTTATGCATGATGTATGATGATCCGGAGGAAAGGACGTCGGAGATCACGTATATGGATGAAATCTATTTCAACTTAACCATCAACAATGCTGCAACAAAAGGGACACTGGAGAGGTTGGACTTTCAAACAAACCTTCTCTTCACTAGTCTATGCCAAATCATGGTCACAGGCCACGTTGAAGCCGATCAATATTCCGAGTCGGCTGCCGAAAATTGTCGAGTTTTTCCAGCAAAGGGCGTATCAATAAATGCGGCTGGGTTTCCCAGGAACGAATGTTAGCGCCGTGCATTTTTCACTTCCCGGGAGACCACGTCTTCTGGTAATGTATCTCTCTGGAAGCATAAGAAGTTCTGCCGCGGGGTCTCTATGAGGTTGAATTTAATCCCTCCCCCAGAAGAATGGTCCGGAATGCATCAAAATCTTCATCACGCCAGTCAAATGAGCTATGGTACGATAATCCCAGCGGATAGTCTCAGACGTCACTCAGCTTTCCCAACGATCAGCTACTCGTAGTATCCACAATTGCAAAGAGATATTATTTAAAAATGGAACTTGAGCCGTCTGAATATCTCGCAGGAATGTGGGAAAACGACGTGCCTTTATGCTTGCTCTAGGACCAAAACGAAATGTATCTTCTTTATGGCCAGTATTATGCACAAATAGACGCTGATTTTGCGCCATCATGGTCTTGGGCATTGTCACGGCCACAACCCGCTTACAGCGGATGTCCAGATCCCGGCATCCGCAACGGCGTCCTATAAGAAACATAGAGCCGGAATGCGGGATAATCACCCTATATTACCTAAATAATAGCGGTACCGAACTTAAGGAGGTTCGGTAGACTTTAGTTGTTCTGCGAATATATTCCTATTATCTTCTGCCATTTTGGACTCCCAACAATCTCGAAGGCATTAATCCTGGCTCCAGTCGTTTTTTGTTGAAACTTCAGAACTGGAAAGTGCGGTCAGTGTGTTGAGAACTCGAACAGACCGTCGGTCAAAAGATTGTTTCGATGGCATGATATCATGCTCACTGGGTCTACGTGGACTAATGTATGGCATTTTCCGCCAATCTCTTGGTAACAACTCACGGATAAACATTAAAGATTATCATGGACCTGAAACTTTCGTGGAGCTTGGAACTCTTAAATCTCAAAAGAAAAGATCAATCGTTGTATTGTGGTATTCGAGCTGACAGGCTGTCCTTGATTACTTGGTATTGGACAGTAACTCTGGTCCTATGGTCTTCTCTTGTTCTGTGTTGCATTCGATTATGGCGCCGACAACGCTTCAGTTGGTGGCCTAATTCTGCACCGAGCGAAACAGCCTGTCGTTCTTGCTCGGGTTGGAGCCTTCCGCGTCCATCATATGCGCCATTACAAGGACAGAAATTGGAATATGGGTTCAATTGAAAACTTCCGTTCCTGAGCACGGAGGAATACCTTGAATTTCACTCCAACGGCGCGAATATACCATTGAAGCGTACCAAGAATCGAAACTCTATTGAAGTATGATAACTAGGACTTTGATTTCGCAAGATTTTTAAATTAGGTTATGGTCCGAGAACGGTGAATTTCAATCAGACATCTCGGCAAACCGAAGTCCCTCTTTACAGCAGGCTTCTGTATTCCCGTCCATGACGAGCTTGTGCTCGAGCTAGTTAGTTGGCGGAATTACTCATGTTCCGACGAGTGCCCTCGCCTCGGACGCATTTGTAATTCCATATCTAATAGATATCTGTAGTTTTCTTCTTGCATAGCTATGACGACGGAATGATCGACGAAGTCGACCCGGGAGCCCCCGAGACTAGACTTAGTCCTAGTTCCTTGGAAAGCTAAAAGTCAGTGGGTCATTATTATAGTTACATACAGTAGGTGATAGATACCAACTCCCTAAGAGATTTGCGCTAAAATTGCTTGCTTATACATATAAACGTGGATGTGGGGCCCCCCAAAAAAGCAAAGATCTAGCCCAGGCCCTTACAAGTCCTCCCCGCCTCATTCGCGGATGGAGTAATAATACCAGTATGCTTATCGGCCTATGGAGAGTAGGACGGCACGACCTCTTTCATTAAAGAACAATCGGAAAAGGGCGAACTTGGTCGACTGACACTCCTCGGTTCAGTACGGCATATCGAGTTGATGATATGTTCTACGTCAGTGGACCCACACAGCACGTGCAAGACCGTCTTGCCACCCATATTTTCGGGATAACGAACTCTTGAGTGCCTCGGGACTATCCTGGCCTACCTCGTGTCAGTGGATAGTTACGTGTTTCGAGATCAATATGATGCGAAAACAACATGTGGGGGTTTGGACATGAGATGTGGCGTAGTTCTGACGTCAGTAATAGCCACAATTGGATTCTGGAGCACACGTCTGGAATGGCACAATAGACGTAGTTTTCAGGCGGCGACGTGCAGCGTATGATGACCCCGCGATGCCTTGTTTGTGGACCGTTGTCTGTCAGCGGGCACAGCGAAAAAGATTACCCCTCTTTGCGGGACATTTCTTCCGGGCTAGGACAATCCCTGTTCTAAATGACGTTGCTCGAGTTCCATATGACTGCCCCTAGTGGGGATCGTTGCCTGATGCATGCAACAACCGTAGGTTGAAGAGGCCTCGAATCATCAAGTACCAAGTACCATTCTTGTTTCGGTGCGGTGATATCATGAGTCCATCTGGTATCGCTTGAATGGACCACAGATCCAAGAATAACTATAAGATAGCTCACAAAGCAGCCGTTCTAAGCTGGATCTCAATCTCAATCTCCATCTCATCTCACATCTCGCATCAACATCAACAAATCACACTTCCACCAAACAAACCCAAACTACCATCACAATGGATTCCATCAAGCAAGGTGCCAACTACGTCGCTGAGAAGGGCCAACGTACGTGAAACCGTTCCCTTATCTGCACGCTGCACACTCCGTCGTGGGCGTCGTCGACTACTTTGTATCAACTGATACTAACCGGTCATTTATAGAAGCCACTTCCAGCCTCTCCAAGGAGGGAAACAAGGAGGTTGCCAAGGACTCCAACGCATCCGTTGGCACTCGGTGAGTGCCTCTACTCTATCATATCTGGCGTATGGGACTAATATATTTTCTTCAGTGCCTCTGCTGCAAAGGACGCTGTTGGTGATAAGGCCAACGAGACCGGTCACAGCGCCAAGGGCTCGGCCCACAAGGAACAGATCTAAAGGACTTCAATCCACGTGATCCTATGGAAGATGTCATTGTGCATACAGACTTCCAAGGTCGATGGAATAATTTACAGATATAACTCTTATAATATGTAGTATTATTGAAACCATCATAAATCTTAGCGAATTAGATATGCCTATTTTCGTACGATAATTAATCCGTATATTTGACTATCATGACTGATATATCCCCTGGTTCCTCATTCGATGGTCAATGTCCGACAGATGAATAGTCACGGAAGAATATGGAAATAGTCTACTATTCTCATTGAAATGAAAAGCTTCAATCTTTTAATCTTTACTTGGGCTACTTTGTCCGCTCGTCGATTGTTATCACGTGGTTGATTGTGGGACAAGGAATAAACAACAGTTGCACGAAATGCCACTGTTGCTCTTGAGCCCGTTTTGTCAAATATGAAAACTAATGCTTTGCTTTCTGAAACCCATGACAGTTGTATTTAGTTGGGCACCAGCTCCAACTGGTAAGAACTTGTTACTATGTCCCCCTATAACTAACGATTTTTGATTCCTCAACGCAATTTTCAAAAGTCGATGTCATGCAATAAGAACTGGTACTATGTATGACACTAATTTGTAAAAATAGTATAAAGATACTCGATATCTCAAACCCCATGCCAAAGCGACATCGTTTCTTATTCAATGTTTTTACTGCGAACAGCCCATGCCAAGACCTGATGTGCCACAATGGGAGGGCCGGGCCCCACTAAGCTAGCAGGCGGCACCAGCTGCAACCATTAGTTCGATAAGCAGCCCGTCCGCTCTTCGGAAAGAGGAGGAATCCATCCTTCCACACCACAATATTATTACCCGGCTCCAGCTGTACATTAGGCGCCATCTTCACACGAAGAAGTTTGCCTCTTGGCCACCTGCGACAATGTTGTTTAGGCTAACAAGTTCTTCGAAGGTTAAATATAAAGAGCCTCAAGGCCAGACCTATGAGCATAACATATTTGCCTACCTCATTTTCCGACGAGATTCGACGGTCTGGCAAGACGGCACCCTCTCGACCCTTTTGGACAACACATTCGATCGAGAGAACTAGTCACTAAAACAACCAAATTCAACTTTCTCCACATGCAACAGCTCGTCATATCCTTGAAAGAGGCAGTCACTAAATGGTTTGATTTATGTGCAGTCTAACTTCTGCTAAGATTCCCGAGACTCGCTGATATATGCGTACCTGGCTCCAGTATATTAGCCCTAGTGTTACTTAAATTGTCTTGAAATACTTACCCAATCCACTCATGACTCTACAGGTACAGGTCTCCCACCTTTGCTTTCCGCAACGGTGTCTCCACGCTTCAAAGCCATGGCCTTTTTAACCTCCCATTCCCAGGCAGTCAGATCTTCATCCTCGACATCCTCAGCCGTCGCAGGATTGCCAATCACCCTTCTCATGCTAGCACTACGCTGTGGTCGAACCAATAGAGCCAGACTGTAACGATCAACAAAGCGCTGTTGACCGGGGGCGTAATAGACACGATGGACGTTGCTCCGCAGCAAGCCCGCCGTCCACTGGACCATAACATCGCCGAGGTTAACAATCAAGCAGCCCGGTTGCGGGCGCACCCAGAGCCAGGCATCCTCGTCCGTAGCGGCTTTACCAGGCGCGAGGATCTGTAGACCACCGAGCACATTTGCGAGGAGTGTGACAGTACCAAAATCGCTGTGGTGAATCATACTAGTACGAAGGTCCGTGGGGTCTGGGCTTGCGAATGATTTGATGATACGTACGACTGTGCCGGATTGCTCGCTGGGATTTTGTCGGGATGTAAACGTATCCTCCGGTAAGCCTAATTGAGTCGCAAGAGTGGAACAGACATCTGCAACTATAGCTTGGCCGTGCTTCAGAAATGCCTGGTATATTGGCAGATGAGACTTAAGAAGGGGCGGGAGTTGTTGCATTGGAGTAGTTCCCATCAGACCGTCCTGGCCCATGTTGAACCATTCAAACCGATCAGGCTCATCCGTTTCAGTCTTGGCCTGACCACGTGGTTTAAAGCTAAGCATAATGAGAACATGCTACAAAATTGAGATTTTCTCAAATATAAAGGGATCTTGCTTACCCAAGGAAACTCTTGGGGATGTCATGAAGGTACTGATCCATCACTTCCCGAGGGAGATTGAAGAGGTCTTTGCCTACTCCGAAAAGCTGATCAATTTCTTCTGTCATAGCTGCACCAAATTCGTCATTGCGCAGGTCTAGAAGGAAGAAACCAAGCTCTTGACAGGCTGCAAGCAGCTTTTTAGCGGCTGTTCCATCTTTTGCTCGAAGGTCAGCCAGAGGGATGGTATGTATGGGTGCAGTCTCAACTTCCTCGGGAAAAGGGGGAACATCGATGAAGAGTTTTTCGGAGGCCATGATTGGTCTACCCTTGGCAACTCAAGAGAGGTTTGGTGAACATGAAAAGGATGAAAGGCTAAAAAACAGCGCAGCTATCGCTTTTGTCTCACCATATGTTGGTCGCTGTGCCACAATGTTCAGAGGTGCTGATTGGATACTCACCTGGACCCCACCGAATCAGCTCACACCCCATACGCGGAGGCTTACATAGCCATGTACCTACATACGGTGATCTGACATTGAGAATAGTGTCACACTGATGAGGGACCGGATCGTCGGAAAACCCAATTCAAGGCAAAAGAACACTAGCTTCGGGGCTCATCAGAGAGTTAGCAATCACCCAAATCAGACTCACGTAAGTCAAAACAGCGGCACACAAGAAAGTCACTGTACAGGACAGGCGACACAAGGAACAGAAGCTTTTCCTGCCTGTAACTCAGAGAATTCCTGGAAGATCTACCTGGCAGCTGAGGATGCACCATCTTTTCAGCTGGCTGCTTTTTCAAGGATTACACCGGGGCATGCATCATGCATGATATCTTTACACGTGCGGTTCCAAGTTCCGAGTCGCGGTGGATCTACACACGAACCAATAGATCCATCAGATTGTGCTCGACATATCAGCTTGTCAACCTGAATGCAAGGTAGATCTAATACCCTATTGCCATTGGTGCACGGGCCGAGAGTTCTATGCTGCATGATGGAGACCGTAGACACGTGTGGGATTTGTATGCTTGCCTGCGGTCGATTGCATGGTCCTCCAAGGGACAAGAAATCCTTCTGGATTGCATATACTTTGTCATTCCTGTCAGCGCTTAGGGGCCACCAACGCGGTGCGGGGGGACTACACAGTACTATGCGACTATCTAACACGGTCCAGTCGCCTGAGCGGTCTTTGATTAACGGCTCTGGGAATTCATTCTTTCGCGCTTCCCAATTTATTACTGGGGAGAAGTTCAGTGATCGGAGATTGCAGACATTGTTTCCATCAAGAGCACCTGGCAGCCTGAACCCTCGGTGTCTGTCTCCGTATTTAGAGGCTGGCGGCTCGGCACGGATCCCTGCGCCTCACTCCGAGCCGCGCACTTCCCACCCTCTGGGCAACAGGTTATAGAACATGACGATCTAAGGATGATGGTTGAGCGCGGTGGTATTTGAGCTGAGAATCACTTCTTCGGTGCTTAGGAATGAAGATATTGAGTTCAACGACACTATATCTCCGTCTTATCGCTGCTGCCTCGGAATGATACTTATGGTCAGAGAAGCGGCTGGGCTCCGTGGCGATAAATTCAACACAGTGCGTTTGCGATCGTGCGATTGTGACGAAGACACACGAGGTACCCTCTGCTGTACTATACGACATCACTGAACAAAACAGCTGTCACCTGGAAGAGCTAGTTCCAGGAAATGATGAGATCCACCGGAAGGTAATTCTGATGTCGTCTAACATTGTCTAAACGTTCACTCCCTGAGCGGCTGCTGCTCGCGCCAGGTAATTTGCCACTTATACAGCCAGTCCACGCATCGAGGAGTTATCATATACGACATACCTCACACGATCCGCCTAACGGCACTTGTCATCAATATGCCAAACCTGATTTGCGCGCTATGCAGACACCATCCTCTATACTAGCGTGCTCTAGCGTTGGCGCACAAGGTGGTTTCTGAGGACGGCAGGTCCATGTATGCGTTATCATATCAGTATAACGTAGCTTGGAAGATAAGGAGTACCTGTGGTACAAAGTAGTCAGGGAGGGTGGTTTTCCTGCCATAATAGCAAGCCATTGCTTGTGGCTAAGCTCTGTGCACTTAGACATGCGCACCGACTGGAACCATCGAATGTAAGTTTTTGTCCTCTATAGTATCAAATCGATCAAAATTCGAGCTTCATTGTAGACGCTCGCTAGATAGCGTGCTTGATTGGCTAGATCACAGGGGATCTGAGAGTATTAGCCGCGATGTCCGCTGCAGTTTGAGGCTTATCAGTTCTTCAGCTAACTATGTAGACTAGTTGGATTCATTGCATAAGGTGACCTGCGTTGGTCAAGACAAGTCTGTGTTGTGCCTTCGTGCCCCCAACGTATACATCCTGAGTTTTGGCCTGACGATGTCCATACAGGGGGTCTCGAGCTCAAAAACAGCAAACTAACTATATTCTTAATTGAGCAATTTGAAGCAATGGTTCCCGTACAATGTTGCAGCTACTTCATATACAATTATGTATCCATTTGTATAATTAGTCCTAGTGAATGTACACATGTATGGCTGGATAAGAGATAAGATAGAGATAAGCAACTTGAAATCCCAGCCCTTGTCATGTGGTTTCCTCCCCCACTATCGTTTACCCTGGTCTGCTTTTCGCAACCTCGCTGGGTTTTCCCTGAGAGAGCAGATACGTACTGTACGTAGTACAAAAACAACGAATCGCGCATCGCTTCTTCCCGCAGACCAGTAAGATAGTCGCGTTGTTATGTTGTCCTTTCCCGACCAATTTTCTATTTCCAGTCGTAGGACTAGACAATCAGTATTATGGAGAACGATAAGGGTGATCTCGTTGAACTGCAAGACAGAAAACCACCGTGCTTCTCGTTACTTCCCCGCTGATAAAGTTTAGTTAGGTATGTTCCGAGAAAATGTAACGCATCGAACCGCATCATCTCCGCCAAAGACCACGCCTCCGTCCAGATTTCCGTCTCCCACGTCGATGAAAGCGGTCGCCTCATCCCCGGAGACAACAAGTTGTACGCACTCTGCGAATTCGTTCGAGGTATGGGAGAGGCAGACGACTCTCTAAACCGACTTGTCCAGCTGGACGGATATGCCAAGAGCGTTTGGAGCGGTACGCGATGAATCGGCATGGGAAACGAAACGAGACTCAACTACGATACCTCTTGCAGCACTCGTGATAGAAACAATAACGCTCGGCCAATCCGACAGTAGCAGGTAGCTACGTAGACAGACTGTCACTGGGAAACAACAGTGTGCATGTATTTACAGGAGGCGGATGCCAAGTTTGACTGCGGATTCCGAGTGCATTGGGCGTACCAGAAACAAGAGGCAAGGCCATGGCCCATCCCAAGCTGAGCCGAATGTCGTTGGCATCACAGGTCGGATTGGGATGCAATGTATTGCCCTCGCTCTAGATTGGTACGAGTGTTACTTGGGTGTACCACTTACTTGCGACCCGTGTCACAGTATACAAGGCCTATTACAGCCTTTACAGCCTCTGCTAACACTTCCGTGTTAGCGGCATTTTTGGCGCGGTGGCAGCTACGACAACCCGTAGACCAGATTTAGACCACGAGTTTGTGTAAAAACGACCCGGCACCTCATTCAATGCTTAATCACCATCTAATTTCGCTCTTTCTTTCATCGAGGTAACACGTTACCGAGCCATATACTTGGGATGCGTCAAACAGGTTAAAACAACAACTGCAATTAAACAGCGCCCGTGTGCCTTTTGTTCCGTTGATGACATTGTGCTTAGACGTGATGCGAGATAGAGATCAATACGACTGTCTTCCCATACGAGATTATACTGCCAAGGTATGGTGTCTTTGATGAATTATGGATAGGGCTCACTGGGTCATCCTTGTTCATCCGAAATAACATTTCAATTGATATAGCTTGAATTCGGGTCACTCATAGAGTAGACAAATGAAGTCTCGCTGGACCGTATCTACCCAGATGGTCTGAATATGCATCATATTACGGTTTGAGTGTAAAATTGTGCTCAAAAATCCTATAACACATATCGAAAGTTGGGTCCGTAGTTTTCCGAAGCAGGTTCGTACCCTTCACCCTTTATCACCAGGCCATGCTTACGGTCAAGTCTGGCATTTTCCCAACAGAGGAGGAATCTCTGGGTCAGAGCCAAGATAGCTGAGAAGAACATGAAGGCGGCACATATGCTCATGCCTTCGATGTATCTGGGAGACTGGCTGGTTGGAAAGACATTGGTACCCAAGAATGGACCACATTGGCCAACTAGGTTGATGAGGACAATGGACATGCCGCGTCGGGAATCACTGCCTTGATTATCTGCAAAATAGGAAATTTGTTAATGATATCTCTTTGATTTTCTCCAAGGTCCACTTACTCAGAGTCAGTCCCAGGATGTTGGGAATGGTCGCAAAGACACCTGCAGAGGCTAAGAAGGTGGCAAAGTAGCGGACGCCGACAGTATCGACACAAGCGAGAATGATGTAGCCGATGCCTCCAACAGCCGAAGTGACGAAAAGGACGAGACACCGCTGCTGTGTTCTGTCTGCAATCCACGTAGTGATTAAGGCAAATAAGAATGCCGCAAACGAGGGAGGCGCTGACAGGCCCTGAGCATTGATAGCGGTATAGCCCATATCTTCAAGAATGGTCGGCAGGAACACGGGGAGGCTGGAATAGCTGACATTGCCACAGAAGTACATGAGACCGCAGATCCATGCCTTGACATCGATGAGGAGAGGCAGAACCTCTTTCAGCTTGAATCCTCCAATCCTAGCGTTTGCATCCGTTCCGACTTGTCGCATAGCCCTAGCACGTACCACGTCCTTCTCTCCGGCATTCAAGAATCGCGCTTTCTCTGGCGAGTCAGGGATGAAGAAAAATGCGATTATCGCCATTGCGACTGTCGGAAGCCCTTCGACGAGGAAGAGCAGGCGCCAGTTAGAAAGATGTGCATGCCCGCTGGTAATGCCATAGGCCAGGGCACCAGAGAACGTCGAAGCTAGTGGGGCTGCGGATGCGAATAAACCGCAGCGAAACCCGATCTCATGCCGAAGGTAGAAGAAAGACAGAAGATAGATGATCCCAGGGCTGGTCGTGATACCTGTCAACAAACGTCCGGATGCTGCAGCGATTTGTCTCTGCGTAGAGCCACAACTTACCCATAGCATGCTTCGAAAGCACCGAGCAGGAATCGAAGTGCCATCATGCCATCCCAGCTCTGTGCTCCGCTTTGCACCGTGGCAATCAGGCCCCTGTGTGACGGTCAGGTTTCACGCGCAACGACCATGATATCTCGGGTCAGACTCACCATCCAAATACGACGACAGTTCCAACGAGGTGCGGAGGGAAGATCTTCCAAAGCACCACTCCAAACTCGGCAACAACATAGGTGATATAGAATATGTTGATGAGCCACTGATATCTGTTGCCAACGAGATTGAGGTCTTGGCTCATGCCAGCGATCTTGGCATTGCCTATATTCCCTCGGTCGAGGAAGGCCAGCATATCTTTGTAAATTGTTAGTGTGCGCGTGGCTTGGCGGATTGCTGACATATTCCAGTAGGCTACTCACATAGCACGAAGAATAGTGTCATTAAGTTCAAGTCAAGCTTACGGACGACGCGCGCCTCCTGAGCTTGACTGTAGTTTCCGTCAAAGGGCAATGCGTCGGCTGATCCACCGGGTTGTACAGCTATGGACTCACCAGCTTCCAAGCCGGCGATGGACTGCTCCTTCTTTGATGAGCCCATCTCTCTTGAGCCAGAGAAGAGCAGTGCGGCTAATGGAGTCCTTCTTGCAACTGATGCAATGCTGTACTGTCACAGTTGAAAGAGGTGTGAAGTAATAGGGAACAGGAGACGCGGATCAATCAGGCGCGGGAAGAGTGAAAGGCCTGTTTGGGCAGGGCTAAGCCAATGTATCCAAGTCGCTTTTTGGTAGACTAACAAGATAACTTGGCAGGGTTATGAAAGAGATGTAACTTCTAAACTCTCTTGTGATCTGACGGAGGCTTTCTCAGCCTGATTCTTAGATACCAGGCAAACCGGTAACCGAGCAACGGTCAGAACTTTTTCTTTTCTGCGTGCGTGCGTCGACACTGGAACCATGGAATCTAATCGCAAATCCCGGCAATTTCATCCATGCCTGTGTGTATTGGGTAAAGAGAATGTTAAATTCATTGATTGCATATGTACACAGTTAAATTTAGGTCAATAGCGCCACCTACCTTGACAACTACATATACCCAGCACTACCAGCGTACCAACTAACGGCCTTTTAGTGGTTCACTACGAGACTCGGGTTACGGGGCACCTGTGGTGGCTCCAGCGGGGTTTGGGGGAAAGCAAGGCCCACAGCACGGGTCGAGCCTTTCCAATCGGATAACACTGACATGCATCCATCACTCCCTCAACACGTTCTGCCTCGTCCGCGCATGAAGTGCACGTCGGCAATGGAGGTTAGGCCCGGGTGCAGATGCTTGTCTCCCCGGGACCACTATGCTCGGATCCTTCTGAATCTTATTCTTTCCCCACCGCTGCGAAAGATCCTTCCGTTTAATCATGCCTTCTACATGCTGATTGCCTTCACCATCTGGTCCTGGGTGATGTAGGTTACTAGCATAGCTCCATCATCTCGGTCAAATTATGGTGGTCACATATCACTCTACCTATTTGATTTGATGCTCAGCCTGGTCAAGTCGGTCCCAGGGTCTCATCAACATTTGCCTATTGGGTGAGACTGCGCGTCTCCAAGTCAGCTCAAGCTGATCCTTTCCACACCGGTCTTCCCTGACAGGCAAGCTGATCTGGCATGCCGAACAGACTGGCTCAAGGTGGTAAGTTTGCGTTACACGGCATGTGAGTACCACGCTACTCCCGCAGTCGAGCACCACATGGCAATCAGCGTCAACGGCGGAAGGATGGGGTGTGTGGTACATATACCACGACGTTCGATTTCGCCATTGATGGACGATTGATTCGGCACGGTCGCCTGCCCAAAACCGTAGCTTTCGGTACACTGGCACGCTATGGACGGAGCTCGCGGCTTCACGCCCGGTTTCCCTGGCATGCAACATATTTAGGGCGATGATTACCAGTCCCCCTTACTGGCTGCCTTGCACGGGGAACAAACAAAAGTCAAAACTTTCCGCCAATCCGTTCATGGGAACCCCAGTCATGGAATTTTCTACCCAACCGATCCCATGCTGACAGCTGACTGCATACATTGGTATTTCGATGCCGCTTTATACGAAAGTAGCCAGGAAACCCCCCGTCTGGCTGTCTCAGTAGTATTATTATCCCACGGAAACGCTCTCCCTGGTATGTAATAACCAATAAACTTGGTGTTGCTCCGCCTCAAATGAAAGACAAACACCATCACCCCAGCAGGGATTGCGCCCGATGGCACTCAACCATTCCCTCGTCTCGGAGTTTTTTGTATTGACTGGAAGATAATCATTACCGCCGGGGAGCCAGCGTTGCAGCCGCGGAATCTCCTCGTGGGGAGGCAAATGCCAATTGGGTGGCCACAATGTCTCCCAACCACGCATGAACGATATGTATCAACCTGACATGCATTCGAAGGATGTCATCGACCGAAACCCGCTGCGCAAGTACTCTTGCCTTGATATGTATCTGAAATGACCCGATCTCAAGGTTCAGGTCATACAGCAGACGACAGCCTCGTGGGAGCGGGTGGTGCTTAGTCACGAAGGTGTCCAGCAATAACTGGCAGCAGCTTTTTATGTCTCTGATACTCTCCCACCTTCCTAGATAAATCTCGGTTTTTTTTCTGTTTACAGAAATCGAAGCCGCGACACACAACTTATCATGAAGACTTAACCATATATCCATATATCCTATCTTCTGAAGCCTTCCACATGTTGCGTTGTGATGCCTTCACTTGAGCTCACTGCGGAGCAGAAAGCCCATGCCGACGAAACCCGACAGCCGGAACTCTGGGGCTGGCTGATTTGCTTCATTGTCATCTGCAACATCTTCGTCATTGGCAGGCTATGGGGAACGTGGATATCAGTTTCGAATCGTTCGCGCGTCATTGCCGAAGACATATTCATCGCCTTGAGTGGAGTGAGTAGTACATTCCCGGGGTTTGCTTCATTCTAGGGACTTATGCAGTCACCAGGTGCTCCTCAATGTCATCATCGCCAACTTGATGTTAGCGACGCGTTACGGACTTGGCCTGCATAATTATGCCGTCAACGCGAAAGATGACAACTATCCATCGAACTTGTCAAAAACATTCATGGTAGGTTGCATCGGGCGCATAGACAGCCCTCGAGGTTATTGTTCGATTCCGAGTATAGGCTGATACTACGCTTGTGGAAAGCATGTCTGGATTACCATGGTTCTCATGAGTAGCTTCTTCGTGTGCATCAAGATGACGCTACTTCTCTTCTATAAACGGCTATTCATACTTTCGTCGACAGGCATGCGCTTCTTTTGGTGGGTGAACCTGGTGTACATCCTACTATGGTTCTTCGGCGGAACCGGTTTCTACCTGTTTCAGTGTAAGCCAGTGCAGTGGTATTTTCTTCAATACTTTGCCCGTGCTGGCAAGCCCGTACCGGGAAACATGACTGGCCAATGCGATGCTACGACTGTCCTCCATGTTTCTATGCCGATGATTTTCAGCCTCATTTCCGATGTCTCTCTACTAGCTCTGCCGATTTGGGCTATATGGAATCTAAGACTGGAAAAGAGAAAGAGGATGGGGTTGATAGCTGTCTTTGGCATCGGCCTTGTCGCTTGCCTGCTGGAACTAGCGCGCATTCTAGCACTCATCATTGACACAGATGATAAACTGGATCCCAGTTGTGAGTCGTTGTCCCACCATCTCAGGAATTTCCGAAGGATCCTTTCTGTTGCTTCCCCAATCATTATCTCTTGTTTTTCTGACACCTGTCGCATACAGATGGCGTTGCCGTGTTCCTGATCCTCACAGCGGCCGAGGAGACCACAGCAGTCGTGTGCGCGTGCCTGCCCGTTATCGGACCCCAGTTGTACAAGTACGCCAAGGCATTCCGGCGCAGGAATCAAACCAGCCACTCCTATGTGAAGAACGCAGTGCCATCGAGCTTGGACATGACAAGCGGGGGTAAGTCGGGTAGCCGAAACTGGCGGAGTAAACACAGTTTCCGGCGCGTCTTCAGCGTAAATCACATTCCGACGACGATGGGCGCTGAGTTGACGAGGCTCGATGGCACGGAGGTCGGCGATCACATCCACCTGACTAGTATAGAGGCGAACCGGCCGATGTCGAGCCCGAATCACAGCGACGGCGGTCTTGAGCCGCCGAGAAACCGCGAAGATGACGTCGAGAGGGGAGGGTTCCGTTCGCATAGAACTACTAGCGATACAAAGGGAACGCGGAGAGCGGAACCCCTGGCATCAAACACGATCCATGTACGTACGGATGTCGAAGTGGAAGTAGGCCAGAGGACCGGGAGTCATCGCAGCCCAAGGCGTTTATCTTTACAAGCCCTCTCCTCACCAGAATACCCAAAGGTTCGCGCCTACCATGAGATATAGATCCCACAACACTTGATCAATAAGACATGATAAACAATGAGGGAACGAAATACGCAGCTGGTGATAGGGCGAGATGAGCTGAGCAGTCAGCTTTGGTCAGTTCTGCTGTCCAAGAGCTGGCGATGCCTGGTCTCTAGCGCGACCAGAGATTCATAAGCCCCAAGCAATAGCCTAACAGCTGGATAAAACCGTAGCAGTCGTATGCCTCCACACTCGCCTAGCGGTTTAATTCGCCGACTTAGCCGGTTATTAATGGTCTGTAGATCCTCTCCACTGACTTGGTTGGAGCGCTCGTATGGCTGGCAATGCGCTTCTAAGCTTTGTGGCTGAATAATCTCGTCATAGAAACAAGCAGTTATACCTGTAGATCACGCGCCTGCATTGCATACATTATAGTAATAAGTTGGACTTATAGAGTATATCATATATCCTGGTGCGGAAGGTACTTTCTCCCTTCGAACCGACCCGTTGTTTTATATAAGTTCATGTTGACAGCAGCCTGGGCATGCCTCGAGTTATTCTGGCTGAATGCTTTTCCCCGCCATAGTGGGATAGGCGATGAAAGCAACCATCCAGGATGATAGCTCTTATCGATAACAACGGATACCCACTCACTGCCCGTGTTATGGACGCACAGCGGGCCACTTTCAGGGCAATTCAAGCAAAATCCCCCCACACCTGTTTGCCAACTCGGGCAACTGCAGCCAGCAATTTGCCAACTCAACCTCACAACGCACATCAAGAACCACCCTACCGTACGTTGATGCTCTATCTACGACCTGCCATTTTCACTTACCAAGCATAGGCAATCATGAGTGCCGCTGTTGAAGGACTAAAGTGGCGCAACGTTGAGGTTGGACGTGTTGTCCTCCTGCAAGGCGACCACGCCCAAGCCGGCCAAGTCGCCGTCATTGTTGGTGAGCATTGATCTGTGTTTGTCGCATGGCACACGGGCTAACGCAGACAGAAATCGTTGACCACAAGAGAGTGGGTTCACCCGCCGACAGCGTCCCGAATCCCAGCAATTGACAATATCTCTAGTTCCTCGTCGACGGCCCCGCTGCTTCTGCCGAGCTCGCGGTCCCCCGACAAGTCGTCGCCGCCTCCGATGTTCTGCTGACCGATATCACCATCGAGAACCTGCCCCGCGCTGCCCGAACCGGCACCGTCCGCGCCGCCTGGGAAAAGTCAGAGGTCGATGCGAAGTGGAAGAACACCTCGTGGGCCAAGAAGATGGAGCAATCCCGGAAACGAAAAGCTCTGACCGATTTCGACCGCTTCAAGGTCCTACGTCTCAAGAAGCAGCGTCGCTTTGAGGAGCGCAAGGCTCTGGTGCAGGTCCGCGCTTCTGCCTAGAGGTATCGAGTCGAACCACCTGGCAGCACGGCTCTGGCTCAGATTCGAGCGAACCCGCCCAAGACATCCATCCGTGAATCCCCTAGCACGGCAGACCAGTCGAGCTCTTGGCACTATACTTGCGATTAGGAACCTCCGAGCAGCGTGTTTAGCTTGCACGGCAGTCCGTTTTGGTCTATCGATCCTACCGCTGATTTTACGGGGAGAAGGTGCGGCAGGCTTGATCCATAGCGAGTAGTTCGTGTCAAATCCATTAAGGTCACTCATCCCGGCGTAAGAGCAGTGCTGAGTTTTGGTGAAAAAACGCAAGAGATTAGGATCACCAGACCAATTACGTTCACGCCACTAGAGAGCCATTGCTCGAGTCTTGTTGGACAACACAAAGTGGCGGATCATGTCGCAACGATCTCCCAGAACGTTGACGATAATTTAAGCACTTATGGGCCGCAGCCGACGAGTATGGTATCAGACCTGCTGGTTGTCCTGGTCTTTCCGGCAAGAGGCACGAAGAGAACAGCTCATGGCACTGCAGCTCTTATGCCTCTACCCTTACAGTGCTATTGCACCTTGCAAACAGACACATCAATTGCATTCCTTACTTCTGGGTAAGTGTGGTATGCACGGTAACTACAGCATGCGTGTAATTTGAATAAAGAGATCAGGAGTTTCTGTCTGCTGCATCATAAATATACTTGAACCCTGCTCACCTTGGTTTTGTCAACATCTATCTGCCCTTATTACACCTCTTCGAAATACCATCTCCAGGATTCAAGCATCCGCAAGGCCAGGACCCTGACGACGATGAAAGAGAGTGGTCATTCCTCGACCATGATTTCTTACCACTGTGGGCCGGCCCAAATGAGTTCAGCCGATCCAGCTTTAACTAGATTTGTTGCTCAACCTACAATCTTGTAATCCTAACAAGGTAACATAACGGTCTTAAGTTCAGGCCCCAGCGACAATGCGTAACCACAACATGTAGCATTACATCCATGCATAGCTTCCTCTCAATTGCTACTAACACATTACTTTTGAATGCAACACATTCTTGTTTCTATGAGAAGGTTCAAATTTAGGGGCGTTTGGATCAGCACGAGTGTTACGCACTGTAATGAAGAATATCAAGAAGTATGCGAACTTAAAAGGGGCTGTGCCTAAGCTGTCAAAACGGCCAGTGGCAGTCAAGAACCTCAATTCAACTTCAACTTCAAGACATGACGGTAAACCTTTCGATCCTCCGAGTTTCTTGCGCTGCTCTTCGCCTAGCGGCCGGTGTCACTGCTGTTTCGGCGCCCGCAGGATGCCATAAACTGTCTTCGGATGTCGACTGCCAACATTTTGGGAGTTACAGGAAGCGATCTCCGGCGTGCAGAAACAGAACAACAGCGCAGTTTAGGTCCTCTGCCGGACTACCACAATGGCGCGACTTGCGACGCCGATGTACAAGCCGCCGCCCGATTCGCAACCTCGCGTGGCGTCCGCATTTCGGTGAATGCAACCGGCCACAACCAGCTGGGATACGATATCGTTGGCTCGGGGCGGATCGTCGACATTTCTTTATTGCAAGGTGCTCGGTTGTCGGCATCTTTCACCCCAATAGCTGAGGGTGTCCAGAGCCCTGAAATTGATGAAAGTCTAGAAACAATCACCCCTTAGCCTAGCGTTCAGGCGACTATCACTTTCAACCCAGCTTACAACGGATTAAAGCTCAATACAGCTCTTGACACTTCAAGTCTATTCCCAGTAGGCGGTACACATGGTCAGTATATTCCATGGTCTTTCCTCTTGCTTTCGATTCTAGCTCGAAACAAATGGAGTAGCAGCAGCTGGAGGCTGGGGACAGAATGGCGGCTATGGCCGCCTGACTGCGCAGCATGGTTCGGGCGTGAACTAATGGCTCGAGTCCGAAGTAGTTGTACCAGATGGCCAATTGAGATTAACTAACGAAGTCTCAAATTCCGATTTCTTCTGGGCGATTAGAGGTGGAGGTGGAGGTACTTCGGTATTGTCGTCAAAGCCACCTGGAACTTCATCCTAAGACGCCGATCCTTGGGTACATTAACTCCACTGTAACATCCAATATAGCAGACGCCAAACGGTCGAATATCTATTAGCGAGGCAACGGCGTATTTGTTCTAACAGATGCCAGACCTTCATAGCAAAGGCATTTCAGCATATTTCTACGTATTTTCTGATAATATCAGCTATTACGCTATCTATACGGGCGAGCGTACCAACGCAGAGAATACGAACTCAATATGAAGACCAATTCTTACGAAGATGCAATCATTCCCTAGAATAACTCCCTTCCAGACCAATCACTTCCTGTTATAAGGGTGCAAGGGCTCTTCAGCATGACCGACGGTCCGGCAGGGAACGTAACCGCACCTACGAGCAACGGAATTATTTCATTCGATAGCCATTTATTGAATGCGTCTCACATACAAAGCTCAGACGTCATATGCTCTCTGCGAGTTAGCGGGAGGAACCACAGCTTCCTGGTGTCGGGCAAGACTTAAGGATGTCATCAGCTGCCAGAGCTAACGGAACGGCGAAACGTTTGGTGCTTCGAACCATTTCAGGGACTTTCAGTCCAGAAGAGGGAACTGCAAAATGTGCATCAATCAAGGGTTAATTGCCGCTGGCGGTGGCCGGGTCTGCACAAAGCTTCAAGGTCTACATTCCGCCCCAGCAGATGGCCGCGATGCCCAGCTTTTGTTGCGGCAGGAAGTCGGCTTGTACCGCGCGCGTGTAGGCCAGCATACGCTGGGAACACATCCCTGCTGCGTATTACGAATGGGATGAAGATCCCATCATGCGCATGATGGTCCCAATGCGCTTTAGGTTGGCCCAGTTGTTCTACCAGGCCACGGGGTCCGGGACTATACTCATGAGCTCCAGCGAGATGACCGGGACTCCACGGCCCAGGGTGATATCCGGGATGAGTACGCGACAGCCCGTGGAGGTGGTGTATATGCATCGACGAGCAGCTTACTGCTCGCGAGGTTGAAACCGAATGCGTCCGTGAAGAAGATGATCGTGGCTTTGGAAATCTGTGATGAGGCCTAGCCAGCGATATACGTCCACACCCCATAGAGTGTGGTGATCTCTCCGGTGGGTTCTACCAACCAGGCGGAGCCGGCGAAGCAATCGGGACACGACATTGTCTACCTACGATTAGTGTGTCCGAGTTTACAGCTCGGTCTTGGAAAGGCCAGTAATTGGGTGCTGCCATGCTCTTTGCTAACCCAGCTTCTCTTGACGATCGCTACCCCTGTGGATCTGACCTGCAACGGCAGCGGCAGCAACGTGTTTGGCGCGGTGATGCGCCAGGACTTCCAGATATGTTGTCGTTGATGCACTCACTATTCAATCATAAATGTCCACACAAGTTCAGCCTCGTTCATAGGTATAATGATAACATGAAAATCAAATTAAGGGGCCTATGAATCAAACATAAGCAGATAATTCGCATTTGCACGTGTACGAGGGAGAAGTGATGCATCAAGTCGACTGAGCTAAAGAAGCAGATCCTGTTGCCTTCAATATTCGCAGTCTATCTCGCGAAGGTGCTATGGACTCGTATAATACCTCCAGACTGCCTGAGCCAGTGAAAAGGGGGTCTCGAGCCAGAACGGGTGGTTCTTTGGTGATACGTATGCTTCCTCTTCTTACTCCATTGCCTTCCCCGATGTCGGTACGCATCAAACCGCTACTCCAGGAGCAGCACATCGATGACTTCGACTGGCCGTGTTCACACGCCGCTTCCAATGTCTCCTCGACTTGGGGCGAGCAAGTCATCTACACCACAAACCGGCAGAAACATTCTGGACATTCGAGTTCGAATCGTTGATTCCATGATTCAATTCTGTAATCCACGGCTGCCAAGCTAATGATGCCCTCCTGGAACTTTTCTCGGATCGCCTTCCAATAACTCTTCCTCAACGATCGATACCGATAGCAACAACAACATATTGCTACTGTTCTGGTGGGTCGACCCCGTGGCGTCGAGTGGTCGGACAAGATGTAGGAGGGAGCGCACAGCAGGACAGTCTAAAAAAGCATTCCGATGGTTCGGCGTAGAACGTATCGTCAAGTGAACCATAGATGAGACTTGAAGTAATTGTTTGCAGGCAAACGCTAGGCAAACATCGGATCCAGGCCCGACATGCTTAAATATCAGAACCAGGAGCTCTGGAGGGAGCCGGAGCAAGGTCGATGACTGCACTGTTGCTGATACTTGAAGAAGCTGCCTTAACATTAATCGATATTCTAAATTTTTTATTTCAAGTTTGTTTACCTTCTCTGGGACGATAAATTTGTCCCAGCGCGCGGAACTGTGATGGGCCCGGCAATCGTGAATTACACTGTCCAGGTAGTAGCTCTCGTAGCCGCCGTAAAAATTGCTCATTGTTTTGTATGCGCTCAACTGATTGGAGAATAGTGATTATTTCTTTCGGACGAACGTGATGTAAAACAATCGAGTAGTGTGCGAAGATGGTTGTGCTCTGGAATTCCACAACTCAGCTGTTGATATCAGGGTGGCAGCAAGCGAAAGAGCTGCAAAACAATTGGCAGCTTTAAGCGGGGTTCCCGGGCAGCTTAGCCAGTAGATAATTTGCAAGTGAATCACATTGCAACCTTCGGCAACCGCGCAGCAGGGAAATATCTAAAAACAAAAAAGAATTTAGTTTGCAGGGTATATCTGTCCTATAGCATTGGCGACAACTAGGTTAGGAATTTAATCAATAATTTAAGCGCATATATATGGCTGATTCGTGTTTTGTTAAAAAAGTTCTATACTAGTTTATGTTGTTAGAAATGTAGGCGTTGACGTTCTACTTTGTAACGGCACATATGCCGAAATGAGAGATATCGAAGTGCCGGGAACATCTACAACAATAATAATAAAAAAGCAATCAATTTGTAAATAACAGGAAGAATATCACGGAGTCTAAATGTGAGGATCCAGTCTGAAGGTGTCGAAAGCTTTGCATTAATATAAATGCCTCTCCCATATCTCTGTATGGCACCAGCTTGGTAGGGAATCTAGTCAGAGTATTTCTCCACATGCAGAAACACTCAGGTCGCGTCGTGGATCCGGGTTTCCTGGTGAGTAAAATACCGTTATGTGGCCATTGTGCCACCGAAATTGAGGTATCGAATATAGTTGTTAAGGGCTCTTTACTAGAGTAGCAATTGTCTGTATTTAACCCACGACTTCTCCCCCACAGCGTAAAGTAATATTATTAGATCCGTGCTATAGGCCTTTAAAGCTCAAACCGACAACAGTCATAATCACAACAACAGTAATTATGAGTGCTTTAACAGATATCCTTGTCTCCCACTGACTATTTGCTCCGCTCCGCTGCGACTTCCGGCCCCACCCGTTCCATTCAACTCTATATCAATAGCAATTGTTCCCATCCGAAATGTGACGTGATGCCACTGCCATCAGGCCAATGCCTTGAAATTGGGATGGCAGTTGCCATCATGGCTACCGAAATCCCTGACTGCGGTGATAGTGCTGCTACCCTCAACATATCGGACTTGAACCACTGTCAAAAAGCCTCGATTTGGCCCGTACCAAGTACTTCATCTACCGGTCAATGCCTTACACTCTGTTGAGGGCTGAGTCTTAGCTCCGCTGCCTTCGTTTGTCAGTCTGGTAATCACTCCCAAGCATCGTCCGCAACCTATATACCTACCAGCACCATTGCGTCTGTAGGAAAACCTAATCCCATCTCATCCGACGGACAAATTATCATACCAACGCAGCAACAAACGGTAGCTGGGCCGCATCTGACCAAGCTCTCGGGTGGCTCTGTAGGTGTGGACAACCAAAACGGATCGAACGAGAGCGGTACCTATCGCCGGATTAGCCATTGCCTTGCTAGGTGTTTGTTACGCACGAAAAGCTGTCATATTCCAGAAGCTTAGGTGGACGCCAGCGGACCAAGATGATTCGCCACCGCCACCTCATGAGATTATACCAGAACAGAGAAAACAAAGTTAAGAAAGAAACTGCAAACCTTCCCATTAACGCTACTAAAGTTTCTGTAAAACAATTGGGTAGATGTCTATTAGCTTTTCTTTGGGCCGCCCGGATGTTATCACCGGTTTTAAACTGATGTGGCCCACGGTCTGATGCGTTTACCCTTTGTTTCCGCCCCGTGTTACTCTAAGGCTGTATTCTGCTTTCTTCTTTAAGCTCTAAGCTTTTAATATGTAATCGGGTGGCTTTTCAAGGGCCGAAAATAATTTTAAATAAAATTGTTTATTTTAAGTTTTGAATGTTAGACTCTAAGAAGTATCGGAGGTAATTCGGAAGAAGCTAAACAAGTCTCACGTATGAAGGATATGTACCATTATGGTGCAATGGGTTTTTGCTGGCTATTGATTTGAATATAACGTTGCACGAATTCTTATCCTTTAATTAGCACAATATCTTACCGACTCGTTGCAAATCTATTCCTATCATATCATTTGTGACAGTTAATATCTTAATCGAGTAGGTTAATTCAACAATGCTTCTTAGATGATTAGAAGTGTTTCGTTTGAGGCAGTAGCTCAAAAAGACATGCTGTGCCCCTACCGCAGAATTCATGCACAGACAAGAAAAAAATGAAAACAAGCCGCCCAGGTGTGGGGTAGTGATTCCAATATCTGGATCCATTTCAAGTGTGGACTACGTCGCATCAGTACTGCACCTGCAAAGGGCACTTCGAGTTTGCCTCATGAGTCAGGACGCCGATAGAATCCTACGTTGAGGCTGTGTCGCGAAATATATGCCATGGGAATACCCAAGACACCAAGACCGGGCTGGCCCCTGTTGGTATATCAACCACAAGGATAATGATAAGCCGCTGTCAGCTGTGGTGATCTCCAATCGAGTGGAAACAAGCTTTGCTGCCAAGGAAAACCCTGTGCATAGAAAATTAGCAATTACTAGAAATGATAATTATCAATGGATTCAGAAGCCCTACATTTGTTCCTATCTTTCCGCAATAGTAAACTTTGCAAGACAGAAGAACACCCTCGAGCAGGGAGATACGTTAACGATAAAAATAGCGGTGCCGAGCCGTACAGAATCGTAAAAGCAGAGAGATATCCAATCAAATGCAGAAAGCTAGATATACACTAAGCCAAGGAGAAAGACCTATAGATACTATTGAAGGGTTCTCAGGGCTCGCTCTTGCTTATTCACCGCCTAATTCTACTACGCCACATTCAAGTGCCTCAGCTCATAAATCATACATTTTGGTAAGTGAGGAAGTATGGACTTTCCTAGCCAAATATTGTGCCCGCAACACAGCGCGTGCCTTACTACACGCATCCGAAACTCCGTCGCATATATCAAGGAGTTGTTGCTATCGTAATGCCCAGAAATGAACGGGAATGACTTCTCACCCTCGTCCAGTGGGATATTTCAGCACGTCGTGTCTGTTGGGATGGAAGCACCCGTATCTTGGCAGAGGCAATCCGCAGATGGGAAGACAACCATAGGTAAACCTCCACGGAATCGCCACGGCCTTGGGAGCAGTCGGTATCGTCAGAGAACTGTGCCCAGTAGTCAGCCTGTATGACAATAGCATTCGCTGAGGCGGCGAGGATATAGGGACTAGCGCCGCAACGATGATGGCAATGGTCCTGGTGATAAACATACATGTGCCAGGGATTTGGTACGACTTTCGTGGAACAGGTAGAATCCGCAGCCATCTCTAAACCAATGTTCCTCAATTTACCATTTCCCTCTTGGACCTGATCCAGGCACACCTTTTGTCTCTACCATAAATATGTGTTTTGCGCATGGTTCTTTCCTGAAAGTTGTTGTTGTTCAGAGCAATCTTCTCCGAATTCAGCTCAACCTTTAAGAGTTCATGCCCTTCCTTCGAACATATAATGCAATTTAACATAGCTCTGATTATGGGCAGATCTGCGCCACTACGTTACCTCATCCCGCGCTACCGACAATTTGTGATATTTTTATCCATTATATCCTACATAAGCCTCTCCTTTGCGCAATCAGTACCTCAACACAATGGACATGCCAGCAGGTCAAGTCTTCATCTATTCCATTTTTATGCACTCGCCGTCCGCGCAGACCTGAAAAATGGCATCTCCAGACTATCATCGACTATTCACGTTACTACATCCATGCATACTTTTCATCACTTTCCGGAACTTCCACCCGAGGTGCGCATTAAAATTTGGCATTTAGCAGCGGAGCGCCAGCGCATCATCAAAGGGCGCTTGCGAAACCGCGTGCTTATAGAACTATTACTTGTCGTGTTAATATAAAAAGAAGAGAGAATCACGATGGTTGGGGTCTCAACTGACACGGGGCTCTCATCATATTGATGGTGTGGCTTGAAGAGTTTCCAGACGCGCTCGCGCCCAGGCGCCATACCCTGCAAATAAGCCAACGTGTTTCCACTTGTTGCAGAGCTTGACTAGAGACTCGTAGCGTTCAGTCACGTAGGCCTCTTTCTGCAATTCACCGCCCGCCCGTAATTCCCCAGCCACTGCATGCGTGATCTTGCTAAGACACACTGGGCACAAGTAAGGTGGTTGCCGCACGTCTTCCGCCATGCCCGCTGTGCCTTGCATCACACAAGCAAAGTAATTGCAATGGCCGATCCCAAAACAGTGGCCAAGCTCGTGAGACACCGTCCGTACGAGGCGAGAGAACCAGAGACCTTGGCTAAATTCAGAGCCTACGCTTGGACTGGCATTCTCGGCTGCGTCGATCGCGGCCCGAATTGGTGATGACATAGGGGGTAGCCGTGATGACGCCTCGTTCACGATCTCCATATACTCTCCTTTGCAGAGACTATCGATGTGAGACTTACAATGAGACAACGGCCACATATGTGCGCGATCAATATCTTCGAATTCATCAAGCAGTGGATGATATCGTGCTGTGGATACAACACAGACTCGACTGCCACCATATGCTCTCCCACAACAGAAGTCGTCGTCCTCATCTTCGTAAAGGTCGTGATCTACTAGGAGTATGATTGCATAGGCGTCCTCGGGAAGCATTTCAATCGCCGCGTCTAGAATGTCTTCCAGGTTCAACTGCCCCGAGAACAGCCCGTCCGGCGACGGCCTAGCTCGGACGCGCGTACAATTGTTTCCTCTAGCCAGCCCAACATATCTTTCTTTGCTCCCTGGAGTTTTATGAGACCACGGGACGAATTTCAAGTGTTCTCTGAATGGCTTGACAGTCATCCCGTGATAGAACGCAGAAAGGTAATCGATGAAGTCCTCGTCAAGCAGCACTCCGCCATTCTCGGATGCTGTCGCAGTCTTGATCTTACGACGACCGTTTGGAAGCTTTGGCTCAAGCCAGGCCTTCATGTGCCGCATCTGCGCGGTGATGTGCGGCACAGCAGCCACGTAGAGGGTCTTCTGCCTCTTGGTCGGCTTGTTGCGGTGACCCTCCAACAGCCAGGATCGGAAACTCTGACAAGGGTCCTTGGGATCCAGAGCCAGGTGATCACCAGGTAGAACCAAAGGACCCGGAAAGGCGACTGAGAGCTCTGTGGCAGACCTTGCAATATTGGACTCGAGAGTCCTATTCCCAACTCCTTTGGCCACCAACGGATTGCGACCGGATCTGGTCATGGCTGCTAATCGCCGATCGGCATCAGGGCGCTGAAAGCCCGCTACACTAGCGTATGCCGAAGTCTCATGTTGCAGTTCGGCGTGA
The DNA here is from genome assembly GCA_039778275.1 of Seiridium unicorne. NCBI lineage: Eukaryota > Fungi > Ascomycota > Sordariomycetes > Amphisphaeriales > Sporocadaceae > Seiridium > Seiridium unicorne. The sequence continues at coordinate 107,892 of JARVKF010000412.1, forward strand.
GGACAGCACTTTGACTTGGGCATTGTCACTGCAATGGCGGGCGGGGGAATGCGATCAGACAGTAACCCTATAACACTTCAAGTATGAGTGAAGAAAGGGAATTCAGTCTGCGGCGAGGCATAATCAGATGGAACCGGCATAATAAAAGCGCGTGAGCTAGTCATAGTCATCATCGGTAGTGCTTAGGCAGAAGCCCGTCGCGATAAACAGACGCGACCTACCATAGTGGGGCACACCGCCAACACAATTGGCACTGCCACCTGCTATTTAAAACCCCAATAGCGACGCAAAGGAAATTGTTTCAAAATTGATCAAGGTTTCCATACAAATCTACCTTTCACATTGTATCAGGTACGAATCATTCTTTGGTAGTATGGTAGTTACTTTAATTACCATTGCCTCACAGAACCAAAGTTTGGCAGTAATTAAGTGTCATTTATAGTTCGAATAATATGCCTAATATTTACAATCAGCCTGGTGATTATTCATGATATCTCAAGAATTTTCTTAATTACCAGCTAAATGTAGATGACGAACCGTCTGTACTCAAGTATGGATGACCGGCACCATCGAGAGATCCATAATACGTTGGGCACTTTAGTCATCAGATGACTTATCACCAACGTGCGACCGAGTACGCCTGAATAAGGTTCTATGGGCATGAGTAACGACATCTACACTAGTCCATCGACGCCAGAAGCACAAGATTACGTGGCCAGCGCACCAAGTAATGAAGCAGCCAAGAGCGAGAGCTTCACGCTATAATCCAACATCGATTCAAGCTTGGAGAATGGACCTGTCTGTCAAAGCGAGGATGTCTGGGACGAGTTCCAACTCCCCAGCCAATTATTCGTGAAGGCTGTTTCCCATGAGCATAGGCCGATCGAGGCTCCTATTTAAGTGAGTGGCTTGCGAGTTACGATACAGCTGCCCTGCAAAAAGTTGAGAACTTAATTGCTGATGATATGAGTAAGCATCTTGTGATCGCTCTGAGTCCGAGGCTCTGGTTTCATTTTACGATGCTGGCCGACCATCTATTGGAAAGATGAGGAACCAATGATACTACGCGGACTAGGCTATACTGGACGAAGAAATTGTAAAGCGCTGATGCTTCTATTATTGAAAGTTGTGAGATATTGATTCGTGTTCACAGGGGTCTGTTAGCTGTGAACCGTCGCCCAGTCACCTAACCTGTACACATACTTCCACCACCGTAAATGACCATCAGCCGTCGAATCGATCTTTTCAAGACCCCGAATTGACCATGGTTTTCATGGCATCGATGCTGTAATCTCTGTTACTATCAGCATTGTGGCAAAGGCGTCTCAATAGCATATTTCTTTGGACAACCGCATAATTGATGGTACGACGGCCCATAGCGACGATTTTAGTGTGATTCATGTAAGATTCGAGGGTAAATGGCCATCGCCTGTTCGTCGGAAATAAACTTATAGGATATGACTGAGTATTACCTTAACTTGCGTTGTATAGCAGTATTTGATGTGTAGCTTAGCCACTGTCACCAGGATATAGACTAAACCCGAGGACCCGGGGCGAGTATATATACCATGCACGTCTGTAAGCTTTGTGTGCCATGTCTCTCTAAATTGCCACATCACTGCTTGATAGGGGCCAGCCCAAAGCCTTTGACTTTTCCGTCTTTCATCAATGTTAGCCATTCCCCGAAGAAAGCGGTCCCCTGCGGTTGGCATTGACAATCGCCAGATTAAAATAGCTACTTTTGGAAACGTATCTACTTATTCTTTGCTACGTGAGAAAAATTCGAGTGAAATCAACCGAGATGGTAGAGCTTGAGGCACTGTTGAGGGCAATCATGGAAGGATCATCCATTAAATTTCTTTGCCAGGACCAATCTGGTTTCAGTCTGATAGAGACAGAATGCGCATTTCATCAGTAAGTGGTGCGCGGCGGAGAGTTGAGATCATATGTCGACGCCTCACTTTCAAAAGAGTTAGGATTGACGATAACACCTATCTGGAAGTGTCGAGGTTCACAGCGTGGTGGACGGGTGTGCGTGCAGTGCAACTGGTCCCACGAAGCCGTTCCGATCACCGCGGAATCGGAAAGCAGTGGGGTCGCGGGGTTGCCAGCAGCAGGCGGATAGCGCCGGCATCTGCCCCCGCGCTGTTACGGTTTGAGAGGCAGCTTCTTGCTGGCGTAGCAGAAAGTATAAGTCGGAGACCTTGCAACGCAGCTCGTGGTTCTCGGTGATATCAATCGAATATTGCTACCTGCTAGAGTTCGTCTAGACCTCGTGAAAGGCAAACACCTATCAAAATGTCAACCTGGGTCCCAGATGTGTCGCCCGAGAGCCCATTCTCGTTGGCTAATATTCCCTTCGGCATAATCACAACGGAACACGACTCGACAAAACGCGCTGCAATTGCAATCGGCTCATACGTGGTGGATCTTAAGGCGCTGTCGCAATCGAAGAGTCTCGTCCCGGGGCAGGATGATGTATTTAGCCAACCCACACTGAATGCCTTTGCGGCTTTAGGCAGGTCAGCCCATCGGGACGTGCGCAAGGTACTACAAGACATTCTGGCCTCTGATACAAAGTATGCCGAGGCATTAAAGGACAACGAGGAATTGCGCCAGAAGGCCTTGATCCCCCAGAATAAGGTGAAGCTGCACTTGCCCATGAGCATAGGCGACTACACGGACTTCTACGCCGGCTACAACCATGCGTACAACGTAGGCGTCCTGTTTCGGGGACCGGCCAATGCTCTGCAACCCAACTATACACACCTACCTGTTGGCTACCATGGACGTGCTTCCAGCATCGTGGTCTCGGGGACGCCCATCCGTCGGCCGTGGGGACAGATCCTGCTCGACCCGACTGCTGAGCCGAAACAGCCAACAACAGCCCCATGCAGGCGACTGGATATCGAATTGGAGCTGGGATGCTTCATCTGCAAGCCAAACCCGCTTGAAGATCCCATCGCAGTCGAAGATGCAGAGAAGCACATCTTCGGTTATGTGTTACTAAACGATTGGAGTGCACGGGATATCCAGGCATGGGAATACGTGCCGTTAGGTCCCTTCAACGGCAAGAACTTTGCTTCGACGATCAGCCCCTGGGTAGTCCTTGCAGACGCGCTAGAGCCATTCCGAACAAAGGGGCTGGAGAACAAGACGCCTCTCCAGGACTATCTGAAGGAGGCCAAAGAAGAGACAGCTCTCGATATCAAGCTGGAGATTGACTTGACTAGTAAGTCGACTTTGCTCTCGGGGATATGAATAACGCAATGCTAAGAATAGACAGCGCCCGAAGGTGACACAACCACGATAGGCACCACCAGCTCCAAGCATCTGATGTGGTCGTTCCCACAAATGATCGCGCATCATACGCTAGGAGGATGCAACCTCAACACAGGGGATCTGCTGGGGTCAGGCACAATCAGTGGCACAGAGCCTTCTGAGAGAGGAAGTCTGTTGGAGATGAACGAGGGCGGGAAGAGGGATATTATGACTGCGGGGATGAACGTGCGCAAGTTCTTGAAGGATGGCGACACCGTAACACTGCGTGGTGTATGCGGGAAGGAAGGCGGGAAGGTGGGCTTTGGTGATTGCACGGGAACCATCTACTCTGCCATCCAGAGATAGATGATCCTTGACCGATGGGCTGATCTGGTATGAATTGGCGAGAGCCGGAAGCCGCTTGACCCCACTGCTAAGAGCTTTCAAGCCCAATGCGAGTATTATTAGCTGCATTCCACTTTGAAGAGACCAACACGGAAGGATTGAGACATTAATATGGCTAGGTGCAAAAAAATGTCGTGCCGCAAGTCCATCTCCAGCGGTAGGGGTTTGGTCTGGGGTGTCGGGCATGCAGCGCCGTTGGGATTCTGCCTCGAGTTGATGCATGGTCGTGCCCATCGAGCCCCTGTGTTAGGGCTCGAGCCGGCGAATCGGAAATTGTTTTCATCACGACAAAGTCTAGCGGACGCCCATAGTCAGGGATTAACCACATGGCAGGTCAAGCGGCTGAGCGAAAGCTGAAAGCTGCAGCACGTCCCCGGCCTCGTTAGCCTGGTTTATAAATCTGCGTACCATGTACAATGAATGCATCCTTCAGGTAAGGCTGTTCATCAATATTGACCTAGGAGGCCACCATCAAGCGCTCCTCGAGTGTTCATGACTGTGACGTATGTGCACTACACAAAACCACGATGATATATTTTGACAGATTCTCCAAGGATGGAGTGACAATAAACAATCCAAGCCCCACCCACCGAGACAGCCCCGAGGGTGAGAGAGCGTGTCACGTGATCATGGAGAGGATCCTAGGATTAACGATCAACTTGCCAATGCCGAAGCAACCCCTGTCCTAGGCGGAGACGTAGCGGAATTCGCGGATCACCCTCGAAATCTCAGATCATTGACGGGCGGAGAAGCGCCTCGCCAACAATTGGAACACGCGCAGCCAAACACGACGAGGAAGGGCGACTGTCGAGCAGACAAAGAGCGAGGGGAATCAGGAATGGACCTCCTCGAAAACCAGGTCAACGACCTGAAATACCTTAGCCAGAGCGCCATCACCCCCCTGGCCGAATCGACTGGCTTCACGCCGCAAAGCGCTGCCTCTCCCGTTTCCGCGGTCGGCCATAATTCCGCGCAGCATCACCAGCAGGGTCAAGCTTCGAGCTCATCCGACAACAATGCAGCCACAGCTGCTGGCCACAAAAGAAAGGATATAGATGACAGCCCCAATGCCGGCAGTAAGCAGCAGAGGAGCAAGCGCAATCGGTACATCTCCATCGCCTGGTAAGTCGGACTGTTCTCTGGCGTTGCTGCAGTCTTCACGTGGTTCTTGGCCTCCGGTCAAGGTCAATCGAGACAAGTGCTCTCTCACAACACTTCACCCGGTCCCACAGAATCCCTGGCAGCTGAACCTTGACTGCTATCGATTCAACTGTCCGCTGTGGCTCTCATTTTCTCGTTTGTATATCTATGCTGGGTCGTGGTGCTAATATCATCCCCGTCGCAGTAACGAATGCAAGCGTCGCAAGATCAAGTGCAACGGTGAAACACCATGCCAGCGATGCGGCAACCTCAACCTACAATGCCTTTACGCGCCGAACTGCTGTACCAACAACTTCAAAGACTCAGAGGAGTTCAAACAGATGAACAACACCGTCTCTCGCCTCCAAGAACAGGTCGAGACCTTATTCAGCAATCTCAATGCCCTCCGCTCTGAAACCTTGCAGCTAGCCCCCATCCAGGCCCACGATAGATCATTGCCTCTGCCCGCTACAGCGACTGCAGGAACACCGTCTTCCTCAACGTCGGGCGGCCCTCTTCACCGAACCGATCTTGCCCTTACCCGACAGCCTCCTGGCTTCAGAGGTCCTACCAGCACAGACTTCAGTCTCGACGTCGCCAAGAATACTCTCCACAAGATGGGATATAGTAATTTGGGAGAAGAGGTGCCTGACGACAATGCTACTTCCCAAGACGGGACGCCGGGAACCTCGCCAATGCTGGCACCACTTGGGACCCAACAGCAACAGGCCTCCCCTGATCCACTATGGGAGTTTGACAAAGACGAGATGATACGACTGTGCCGGGTATACGAGGAGGAAGTTGGCATCATGTACCCGGTGGTCAGAGTCGAGACGGTCGTGAATCATGCCAAAATTCTGTCTTCGTGGATGGAGGCTGCAAGGAAGCACTTTCTAAACGGCGGACCGCCTGCAGCTCAGGGTCACGGCATATCGGACCACAAGACTATAATACTCAAGCTGGTCATGTGTAATGCTCTGATCATTGGGGAGGAAGCTGACAGTAACAAGGCCATTAGGCTTTTGGAAAGCATGCGGCCCATACTGGACAGGATGCTCATGAGCGACCCCAGTGATGTCGGAAACCTGCCCCTTTTAGCTCTGCTGGGTGGCTATCATTTCCTGGCTAACGACGAAGTACTGGCCTGGAGGGTCATTGGACAATCTCTGCGACACTGTATCGAGCTCGGTCTCCACCGACGAGAGGCCATCTTGCGAATACCTGACGAAGAAGACCGCCGCAACGCTATACACACATTCTGGAGTTCGTATGTCTTGGACCGTCGGTGGAGCTTCGGTACAGGTCTGCCATATGTCGTGGCAGATGATGAGATTGACCCGAATCTTCCCCTGCCGGTAAGTGATCGCGATTCTCCATTGTCTTACGCCCATTTGACTTAGACAACTAGGATCAACACCCATATCTCGTAGCCATGATATCGTATTCGCAGTTGAGCGCTAAAGTGTGGCGCCTTGTCAGGCACTTCGAGCCCAATATGGCAATCGATCTCCGCCAAAATGATATCGAAGAGCTTGACCATCAAATCAAGCAATGGTACACAGAAGTCCCGGCAGAAGTCCAATTGCAGCTCCCAGATTGGGAATCAATGCCGCCTGATATCAAGTCGCCAATGCATTCACAGAAAGAATACAACATCCAGCGTCTTCAGATCTGGACCTATTTACGTCTCAACCAAATCCGAACCTGGTTGCACATGCCCATTCTGCACACCCATAGCAGTATTATGGAGAACATCCGCGGCGCTGAGCGAGCTGTCAAACTTGCTCAAAATACGATCAAGTATCTGACTCACCTCAATAGCACAACGAACATCTATCGCAAGATCCAAGTCTTCTACCACCAGTTCCTGACATCAGCCATCGCTGTCTTGTTTCTCGCTTCCTGTCATGCTCCCGTCAACTTCAGTGCCGCTTGTCGCGACGAGTTCTACATGGCTCTTGAGCTCGTCCGCGACCTCAGTACCAAGTCTTGGGTTTCGCAACGGCTCTGGCGTACCATCAAATCTCTCAAGGAAGTTGCGCCACGACTTGGGCTTGCCGAAGCCGACGATCCGCACTCCAGTGCTGCATTGGCCATGGCTGGATTGGCCACGGGACATCTTGCGCAGGCGCCTACAACCCCAGCAGGTTCTGCTGCCCCATTTGCTAGGCCCGTGCCGACGAGTGCACCAGGCAGTGCCGTGCCAGTGGTCGATGGCGCACAAAATGGATGGCAGATCTCCAATGAGATGTCGAGAATCTTTGAAGGTTACATGGGCATGAACGGCTTCCCGCCGCCTGCCCTTGACCCAATGGGAGAACCGAGCCGTACGGGTACCGAGCTGACGCAGCCTGTTCCCGCTGACGATGGCGCGCCAGTCGGACCTTTTGGTGTTCCCGTGTCAGGACCTCCGATCGGAAGTGTTTATAGTCACTTTAGGGACATGTTCTAGACGTGACTTTCGGGCTGGGGATGTGGTTGTGTACTAATACGTTGATACACTGTACTATACGTGCTTCTTGTTAGCGTTATATATTTGGAGTTCACTTGGCAGCAGTATCAATGATTTAGACTGTTCGTTTTTTTCTTGCTTTTAACCCCCTTTTGAAAACACCTGCCCCTAATGGGTCTACTTCTCAATTTCCAACCGTAAGAGTCGGGTATCTAGCACTATTTCTTACGTACGAGCTGGCGCCTGGCCGTTTGAGCGTCTAGGCATGCTAAAGTTATGTTCGATGTACCTTTGACAGCGGACTCTCGAGTGAAAGATTGGCGACCATCGATATCTAGATAGTCGCCAGAGAGACGTGCAGGCCACTCAATCTGCTCGGCTCGGCTTATGCATGAGTCTGCGTGGCTAATGGCAGATTCATGAAGTAACGAGTAGGGCTTTGGCGTGTTGGAAATGGGTAGAGCCTGAAAGGCAAACGAGACCGTAGCACGATGACTTTCCACTATAATTTCTTTCTCGACGCTTACGCTGTCAATTGCAGCGAGTTGTGGAGGACCTTCCGGGTCATGCGAGTGTACAGCGAGCGATTCTGCGGAAACTTGCCTCAAGACTGGGTTGCCAGTTTGATCAGAGCGGAACTACATAAGAAATTCAGGTGTCAGATGCAATATTTGACTTTATTGTCAACAGCTTCGGAGTGAGCTTCCCCAGACACACATCGTGATCACATATTGCACGCTTTGAGAACGTCGCTACGGCGGATGCGCGATTGTTACATGCTGCATAAGACCTCGTGCGTCCTTCCCGGGATGCCATCGTGTGACCCCTTTGGGGTGGGCGAACTACATGTACCTAAGGCCTGGGATCCCTTCATGTCGCAATATGTGCCTCTAGGCACGATATTTCAGCACCAAATGCGCCTTAGCGTAAAGTTTCCAGGGCCCGCCCGACGACGCGTAAACCTGAATCAATGCCCCCCAGTCCTTGTGCCACGCCACATAATGTAGGTTTAACCAATTAATCTATTTTAGGCAATGGCTGCCTGTGCTCATTCTTGTTTTGGTCCAGTATATGAGGACTCTTGGGACGGGTAGCGTGATTCCTATGAATTCATCTTTCCCGCTCTCATTCCATCGCTCGCTGACCAGGTCAGTATCACCATCGCACGGGCTGCTTGTTCACTATACGCTTAAGATCTATGGGATAATCCCAAGGCCATTACGCTGGCCCGTAGGCATTGTTACTCGTCTTTTCGGGAAGTCCATAATGCACAAAAGTCTCTATTAATATCGCTCTGGGATTTGTAGGCAAAGAGCGCGGTTTGTAAGGTGCTCATCAATATCTCTCTGTCAGGGATAGCTCTTGTGTCGCAAGATGCCAAGCTGAGTTCAGTAACTCTTTCGAAGACTGGGATGACAACAGCAGGGTTTCCAACTCACAGTCATGCAACGGATCAAGTGCGGAACACGATTCGGGGTCTATCCGATTCACGCAATCGTCATGTCCGCTCAATCGGAGTCATCCGGTAGTGCGTCCGATTTTATCATTGTCCGGCACCGATCTCCAGGCGACTTGCATATTTGAATTGGCTCGTCGTTTCATTGGGGCTGGACTTCACATTAACGTAGAGACTGGAAAGACACAGAGTACAGTGTACCCCCCGAGCCGAGATCTCAAGATGAAAGCAATTGTACTACACGCTCATGGTGGTCCCGAGTCCCTCTCCTACGAAGAGGTCCCAGACCCCATCCCGGCGGCTAATGAAGTCCTTATTCGCGTCATAGCGACTGCTCTGAACCATGTCGACATCGACGTTCGCAACGGGACATCAGGTGTGGAGTCGAGCCAGAGTCTCCCTCATGTTCCCGGCGTCGACGCCGTCGGAGTCGTACAGTCTGTTGGGTCCTCCGTGTCATTGTGGAAGGAAGGAGACCGAGTGGCACCACACTTCATTTTGTCATGCAGCAAGTGTCCCAACTGTCGTGGCGGTCGGGAGAATATCTGCACAGCCTCAAAGATCCTTGGACTTACCCACTGGGGTGGATATGCAGATTTTGTGTGCGTTCCCGAGCATAATCTCGTCGGGATTCCTGATGGTGTAGGCCTCGATGAGGCCGCTGCGGGGATGACTCCCTTTTCGACAGCCTGGGAGGCACTGATCGTCACGGCGGGCTTAAAGGCCGGCGAGACTGTGCTGATTACCGGCGCTGGCGGCGGCGTAGGCAGTCATGCAGTGCAGGTCGCTGCACTGGCCGGGGCCAAGGTCATCGCGTGCGCTGGGGCCGATTATAAGATCGAGCGGGTTAAGGAGCTTGGTATGGCGGACGAAATCGTGAATTACAAGAAGGAATCATTGATTGCAGGCGTTATGAGGGTCACTGGAGGAACGGGGGTCGACGTGGCCTTTGACGGAATCGGTGGGCAGATCCTCAAGGACTGCATTCAGTGTCTGACCGATGGCGGTCGCATCGCGAGTATAGGAGCCCACGGCGGTGAGGTGGTGGACGTTGACATGATACAGTTCTTCCGAAAGCATCTGACCATGCATGGCTGTGGGCGGTCGACCAGGGGGACCATGGCGAAAGTTCTGGATTTGATGGCTAGGCGCAAATTGGTGCCCATCGTCGACCGAAAGTACCCCTTGAGGCAAGCAAAAGATGCGCATGAGGTGATGGAGGGACGAGAGTTCTGTGGAAGGATCCTACTTCTACCCAATTGCCAATAGTTCCTTGCATATCGGCTAGCTGGCCCGATGCGTTATCATACGGCCAAACGTGGGGAGCGTCGCGTGGGCGTTCTCGTAGGCACACTACAATATCCGACACCAACGATGGTAGACGCGCCCTCTTCAACGGCAAAATAAGTTTAAAAGTATTGTGTAATAAATTCAAAGTGGCGCATTAAACCTTGTCATTTCTTTCAATGCCAAATGGACGGTATAGTTGGACTGATAGTTTGCTACTATGCTTCAATATTGTCTGGAGCGTGTTTGCTGAGATGATATGATGCGGCTTGGCGTCAAAAGAACGTGGCATTTCTTTTTGGCAGTCCGCTAACTCGCGCCTGGGAATACGGGTACCAAGGCAGACTTTACGACCAACTCATTTCCCGACGAGGCGCAGGCGCGTATACATACAGCAACGACGGAACTTTGAGCCGACATCGTCTGTATACTGCCCCAATTTCATTTACCAAGTCGCTTAATCACTGCACGTCCCTTCGATATATACCTCGCGGTATACGCTGCACTGCTACTTGCAAAGATGCAGCGGTTGCAAATCCCAGGTCCCACGAAACTCGGACACCAGTCCGGGATGAAGCAGGGGGAATCAAATGGCGTCTCTGCTCGATTGCCCCGAGGAACTCCTAATCTGTATTTTTGATTCGACGCCACGATCTGGGCTAAGGTCACTCTCGTTGGTCAACCGGCGCATGCGTCAGAGCGTTGAGCCCTACTTGTACACGAACGTCGAGTTCCTCTGGGAGAATGTTTATGAGCCCACTCCGATCCCGTTATTTCTCAGGACTATTATACGCAGGCCAGAACTAGGAAATCGGGTGCGAAGTCTTGCGCTCAAAGGGACCGCTCTATATCCGCCCCCGCATGAGCGAAGTCTCCCATGGGAAGGGGAGTCCCCTCCGAAGGTCATTATCGATGAATCTGTGAACCAAGAATTGATTGCAGCAGTAAGGGGAACATACGTGTGAGTGCATAGCACCTGGAGCCCTTAGACTAGCTTGGCTGTTTAGGGACTTGCAGGAGCTTCTACATATTGCTTCCAAATTAGGCTTCTGTTGGGGATCGAGAAACTTGGGAATCCTAACTAATCAGACAATAGTTCGTTCAAAGATTTGTGGATATGGGGACTCCGCTCTAGAACGATGGATGCCTTTGTGGCTCTGCTGCTTTCGCGACTCCCTAACCTCGAGAAATTCTATTATGGTCCGAACTTTGCCGGCGATACCCAACTCACCGGCATGATGCTGAGAGCAGCTCTGTGCGACAACAGCCGTCAACAGTTCAAGCAGGACCTGCCCGAATTCGTTCGCCTGGAGGAGGTGACATGGTGTGGTGCCGTGGACCCGTGTTTCCGTGTCAGACCCGTCAATACTCGCGATGCATTATCCATATTTTACCTTCCCAACGTGAAGCGAGTGGAGGCTCATATCGCAGAACCAATATCTTTCTCCTGGCCTGCTGGTGCACCGGATCCTTTACATCTCACGTCACTGGACCTGACTCATGTCCCCGAATCACTACTTGAAGAGCTCCTCAAGGTCACGCGAGGGCTCAAGTCACTTCGGTGGCGCTGGTATCATACAGATACGGGTCCTGAATCCAACCCAAACGAGGAACCGATACACGAAGATATTACAATCAACCTCGACCGATTCATGATGGCCATATACCACGTCCGAAACACCCTCACAGAGCTAACGATATACGGCGGGGAAGACACGGGCGACGAAGCCATGAGCGATAACCGTCCAGATCTATCAATACAAGGTTCTTTGCGCGGAATCGTTCAATTCGACAAGCTGGTGAAGTTTGAGGTGCCAGTATCCTTACTCATGAGCCCTTTTGAGGAGGTTCATTCCGACATCCAGATAGAGGGTGTGCTGCCGCCGAATGTCGAAGTCCTTCACATCAAGGATGACTCCGAATACTATCCGACCGAGTGGGACGGTGAGAGCCTTTTTCCTCTCATAGAATCATGGCTGAGAAGCGGTCATTGGAAACAAGTCAACCCACATCTCAAAGGGTTTTCAATGGCGATAGCTTCTCAATCCCCTGCCGGTGGTTGGAGTCCGTTGTTGAGCCAAGCAGTCGAAGAAATATGCAAGGACGCTGGCATTAGGTACGATTTCGCCAAGTATGATTGGGAATTCGGTTCGTAGAATCAATTGAGACTTGTAATCCCGTGTTCGTATGACGCGTTATATATTCCAATTATGTGATATGATTTGGGACAATCAAGTTAATCGAGTAAGTTAAGCGCATTATGAACTGAAGTCGTTATATTACAGAACTTTACTTCCTACTATACTTCTAAACAGAGAAGAGCTGCGTCTCCGACCACCGTTGAACGCCTCTCGAATGTCGCATGGAAATTATAAGCCGTAAGAGAGAAGGAGCAGATGATCTAAATGAAAGAGGATTTGTAAAATTACATCGTCCTTTCAATTCCTAAGCATATCAGTATATGTTCCCATTTCCTCGTGACTTGTCATCGCGTTCGTGCAGTGTGTAGCGGTCTTCTCTCCCCTCCTCCACCAGCTCCTTCGCAGTCTTTTTTAATCTCGTAAAGGAAAGTGGGTATATGATGATAAGTACAAGGTGACGCAAGCATCACCATGGTTTAAGCACCATCCCTTTAGAACGCGTCAGGAATTCGCATTCGAAAGATACATGTGTTTATGACTATTGACGTGGAAAGTAGACATGGTATATAATTCCATGACCCTGAATGCACGGAAGGGTGGAGGGGACTCGAGGGGTATATGAGCGTGCAGAGGGGGGAGAGAAGGAAACATGGGGGAGAACTCACAGCAAAGCTAGTGTCAAATCACCGTGGATTCTGGCCTTCAGCGTAACCTCAACCTCGAGGTTGAGATCTAACCTCAGCCTCAGGGTGTCGCTACCACCACCACCACCACCACCCTTGTCACCACCGCCGGCCACGTTGCTCAGGGCGCCCGTCGCGCCATTGGCTAGGCCGCCCACCGTCTCACCGGCATTGCCTACCGGCAGCATGTCTCCTGCGCCGCCTAGGCCGCCGAGAGGACCACCATCACCTTGTTGGTCATTGCCCTTCTGCTTGGTCTTCTGGCCGCGGCGGCGCGGCGGTGGTGCTTCTTCTTCTTCCGAGTAGTCGTTCTCGTCATATTCTGAATAGTCACTCTGTGCCGGCTTGCGGGAGGCATTGCGGCGTTGTTGGCGGCGGTTGGCCGGCTTCGAAGGTGATCGTGAAGACATCTTGTGTATTATTTGTGGTTGCTCAAGTCAAATTGACTATGTGCGTTTCCTTGGAAGGTTTCGCGAAGAGACAGAGATTTTTTATGGAATATGAATATCAAAGGGTAGACTAGTAGAAAAGATGCACTACGCTACAGGAGAGTATTTACATAGGACGCTCGTTGCGATACGAAGCAGGGCAAAAGGCGGCGAGCAGAACTTGCTCGAGACTATACGTCATACGGGTATTCCCAGCTGTGGCAGAGGAGGTGACGAACCCTGTTTTCAAGCAGATCGAGTCTTGCCTAAGTAATAGCCATGCGAATGGGAGCATGTCCTTGTCGGTCATGTACGCCGTAACAAGTATCGAGAACGGACAATGACTAGACCCCACTTGCCTATCCAAGATTCATGTACGTTGCCCCCCAGCTGTGGGGTGGCTAGATTTACATCATAAGCCACCGGGGCTGCTAGTCATGAACAGGGGTGATGATCCGGATGGAGACAGTGGAGTCGATCCCCATAGTGCTGCGTGTCACCTTTCCCTGTTTCTGAGGCTTGGAAGGCTGGGCTGGTACAAGTCACTGGATGTACCGTGGCCTTGACACTTGTATCGACACGTGAACGTCTTGATTGTGGGAAAAAAAAACTGAACCCTGCTTCGCCCAACTCCTGCGCTGGAATGTCAACATAGGTACATCGATAAACATTCTAGAAAGTCCCCGTCACTTATCCCCGCTGCCACCTACCATCCGGCTACTCACACCTAGCTGGAGCTCCCTGTGTAAGCTAATGTCTACAACCTTCAGGGGAGCAAGCCTCTCTTTTAAGGTTTTGGTCTTGTCGTGATAGATGGACCACTCGCCGTCCTTCCCTTCGACTGCGAAGAAATACGGCGTTTCCTCCAGCACCAGCCATTCCTCGTTCTCAGACCAGTTCCAAGGTCCGATGATGTGCCCTACCGTCTCACCGCGAGGACCATGACGTAGCTCCCCAGTATCCTTGTGCGCGTAGATCCAGTGGAGCGCCGGAGGATCATCCGATGCCATGGAGACTAGACCCTGATGCTTCTCTTCAGATGGGTAAGGAAAGTAGAAACCGTTGAACCTGTAGCCTGAAACAGGATGTGCGGGGTGGTCTAGACACAGCTATTCAACCGTTGAATGAGCCTAGTTCGTCTATGTCTATCATGTTCGTTCGAGGGGGAGTAGTTTACCTTGTTGTCTTTGAAGACCACGTTGGCCGTTTGTATGCCGACTTTAGGGTCGACTGCGAAGCCAGCAGTCATATAGAATTTGATTCTTTCTTTGGCTTGCTGGTTTTGCTTCTTTTGCGCGTCGATGGCTTCTGCGACACCGATAACAGTGGGTATGGCATCGATCACCAGTAGGCCGAGAGTGCTCAGGGCAAGAAGCGCCATATCGTAAAGCAGCCTGCCGACTGGTGTGCAGGGGAATGCCGGGAATGATGCAGCCAGAGTAGGCAGTGTATGGGTAGAACGGCAATGGGGAGGTGATCACCTTATGCCTATGCGTGCGCGCTCAAGACGGCTCTGGCAATTCAGAGCCGGGTGTTCAGGGGACTCGGGGCGTCGAACTATGGCAGTAGACACGGCCAGATGTACACGGCCAAAAGAAAACAAGCTTTTTGCTGCGGTTGACAGCTAATGCGATTCAAGTCGCGGTGGGATTCTATGGGGTATGATCTCATTGCCAGCGCCGCACTAGTCGGGGTGGGTATAAAATGGGGACTGGTATAGGGAAGTACCGAGAAGTCACTGGGCCTTCAATAGCATGTCGCCTCTTGTACCCTGGTCACGGCATGGATCGCTGGATCAGCACTGGTCAATGACTTGATTCCGGGGATAGTTTCCACTAGGCATTGCGTCACTCCTCGTGAGGTTAGCCAGAGAGAAAAGTCGAGACAATCCTGATATTGGTGAAATGCGTGTGGAATAAAACAATAAGTGTAGCCGCTAGTGCTTGCGTACATTCCAACACAACTTCTATATCCTGAGCCGTTGTAAATCACTTGACCACACTCAAAGTAAACCTTGCCCTTTAATATTTGCCCAATTCATCCAAATCAATCATCATGAGTTCGCAAGACGAAAACAAGAACACCCCCCCTCAGGAGGAGGCCGAGGAAAACCAGCAACAGACAGAACAACAAGCCGGCGACAGTGCACAGCAGGAAGAGCATGCCGAGACAGATCAACAAAACGACGACAGTACGAAAGAGCAACAAGACGGCCAAGATGGCGTAGAGCAGCAACAAAAAGACGGCGAGGAGAAGCCCCAGGAAGACAAGCCCCAGGAAGACGAGCCCCAGGAAGACAAGCCAGATCAGTCCTCAAAAGCACAGGATGGCACCAAGCAAGAGGAGACCGACGATGACAAAGACAAAGTCAAAGAAGAGAAGACCGAGGACGACGATGCCAAGGCTGCCTCTGAACCTCGCTCACCATCACCCAAGAAGGAGGTCAAGAAGGAGTCCAGTAGAGGACCGAAGAAACAGCGCGCTGAATCGAAGCAGCCCGCCGAGTCCAAGCAGCGCGGCGAGTCCAAGCGACGCGATGTTGCCACAGACGAGAAGCCGCGCCGCAGGCGCCGCAATGCTCCGTCGTGGATGAGCGAGCAGGAAAACGACGATTCGGCCAACGAGAAACAAGTTGCGCCCCGCCGCCGTAGACAGGCCAGCAGACAGCCCCAGCAAAACCAGCAGCAGCAGCAGCAACAGCAATACCAACAGCAACAAATGCAGATGCAACAGATGCAGCAGCAGCAACAGATGCAGGAAAAGGACGACAGTGGCCAGAACCCCCTCAAGCTCCGCTTGGACCTGAACCTGGAAATCGAGGTAACCCTCAAGGCCCGTATTCACGGTGACCTGACTCTTGCACTCTTGTACGTACTCTTCCTGCCCTTGACTTCCCCCCTTCCTATGCCCTGTGGTTTTGGGATTAGCACTCGCTCTCTAGCATGTCAACATCTCACTAAGCATTTGTTTGCGCAGAGAGACGTAAACATGTCATTGTCTCACTAAGTAATTTTCTTACGCAGTGAGTGATCTCGGCTTCACTTTTTTCTACTCTCCTTTTGGGAGAGGCCACCAATTTCCGTCCCAACCTGGAAGCACTCGCTCCTGGTATCTTTTGGGGCGCCACAAACACTGACCAAAGAAAAAAAGTAACTAATAGCGACTCGCTAATAACAGGGATGGCATCTAAGCTCGCCTTGCTTACTGTGAGCCAATGGGGGAGGGGGCGTGATGTAAGGATGCGCTGACGTTGCGAGCGCACGTGTTCGCTCTGGCGCTGGTTTGGATGTTTTTATTATTCGCTTGGAGTCTGCGCTAGGCCATCGAATTTAGTTAAGATTTGTATGAGTATTATGACCAGTCCGGTACATAGAGGGCTCAACGCCAATGTACAATAATACCATGTCGTAATGGTTGGATACTTGCCAATATCGTTTTTCCGAGGCCGCCGTGACAGAGTCGCTTACTTGGCAGCCATCAGCACCCAGATAGCGCTGAGAAAGAGGTAGAACAAGCGGCTGGCAATGCCGCTATAAGAAGAACATGGAAGGGGGTTTGTCGTCGCTTGCGTGGCCTTCCCCGCAGGGGGTCCCCAGGGGTTCATAGAGCACCGAGAGGCTGGTGATCTTAAAGGAGTGCGGTTGAAATCAAGTTTGCGTTTCACACCAGAGCCGCTAGGGTGTGCTAACTTGATGCAAGTTAGCTGTCAAAGCCATATGTCTACAATGTACAGGGCGCTGCTAGTTGACCGTATTCCGGGACCAGCGCACCAGCTTAAAGTTTATAGCGTTAAATTAGCCACATTCTCAGGTAGTCACAGCGGTGAGCAGCGCTGGGGTGAGCCGATACGAATTGACTTTTCAATGCGCCTGCGGCGGGGTGGGGGAAATTAAACAATAAAAATAAAAATAAACCTTCAGAAAGTGAATCGGTACTTGGCCAACATCTATTACGTCTTGACGAATATGTGACGAGAATGAATACCAATTGGCACGCCAATCACAAGCACATCCCGCGTGCATCGAGCCGAAGGGAATCCCGCAACCAATTGCGGTCCTGCCACGATGGACATGGTGCAGCCACAACTCAATTTGATAGCGGAGTTCCAGCGGAATGGTTTTGCTTTGCCCCCTGACTGCCAAGACACTTCAGGCGACCGATCTGTTCTCCCAGCGCATTTGACTTCTGCTACAGGTGCTGTAAGTTTTTCGAGCGCTCTGCATTTCACGTTTTGGGATATTCTCCTGCAGCTTCCCGTGTCCGGCCATGGCCCCAGGCGCTCGGCTGTACATACCACAACCTTAATAAGAAAGCTTTGTGCTCAGCGGTGGAAGATAGAGTTTCGTTACACCCGTATTCCGCCGTACCACGAGACCCCCAAAGCCACTTTGCACAACCCACTCGTAGCGCGGATATTCGCTTGATCTGGTGCCACCTGCAGTGGCCTGTGGTCTGTGTTTGCGGCTTCTTTTCCCCCACAGTGTGACCCGAGCGCCCCGAGACACACTGACCCAGACACGACCCAGACACGACCCAGATCCACGTTTCGCCTCCCGGGAATTAATTAAGCTCCTAGGGCAGCTCTGCAACGTTTTGGAGCCACGAAAATTCGTCAACCCCATTATCGATAGTTTGTTACTCATCAACTAAAAGTGCCTGATTTGAAGTACGCCACAGTCGTGCCACATCATGGTAGCCCAAGTCCTTGGCACCTTTCAATACTGTTGTAGCAAGCCGTGCCGTCGCGGCTAAGGGATGATCACGATTCAAACTGGGAGACGCGCCACCACTTCTCGAGACCGCTGAAGAATCAACCTCGCTAACGCTATAGACCGCCTGTCCCGAGATTTGTGAACAATTTTCGTCTTGTACCACGCGAGGAGCCGCGTAATTAGCAGTCTCCAGAGAGTAATATCCCTTCTAGCATAACGTCCCTTCCAAACTGCGATGAGGGTCCATTCACATGGCAGGAGCTACGATTCATGCCGAGATGGACTTCGCGACTCGCAAGATGAAGCCGATCCATAGTCGCAACGCTAAGGTTCGACATAAAACCGGGCCCGTAAACGATCCAGATAGATCCATCTCCTTTTTTCTTGAAGCGATACCGCCAACTACATACCGACCAGAGACTCTCGTATCCCAATGGTTACTGGTAAGCCAAAGAGTGGCTTGAGACTGTAAACATCCAGGTACGGAACATCAGTCATGCAGTTTATGGGCCCGACCTGAGTCGGCGTACGAACTTGCAACACCATAAGCAATAAGCCGTCTGGCATGGTCGAGTTCATGGTTTCGCTCCACCTGCAAATGCGCTCTCCCGGGATATCGCCTGACAAAGGCATCGCTGCTGATCAGATTTGTGGCGAAGGAGCTTTGACGATTCCCATCGGAGATTTTCCCATCAAGTGAGCCACTGATACTTGCCCGTGCTGCCACGATCATGCATGCCCCCGACCTCTCAGGTTCCAGCCACACCCCAGGCCTGCTTAGGTGGGTTCGTATTGGGCATTGAAGGCCTGGAATGCCACACACCCTCTTTGACGCGCCATGCATTCAAGACATTCCATTATGCTAGGATCATGGTCGAATCGGCGGGCAGACTGCTGAAGCCCGGCCTAGCTCTCTTGGAGCTCTCCTCTCTGCGCAAAGCTTATGACGCAAGTTCCCTACAGGTAGCGGGCGAGTGCTCTATCATTGCCTCCCCGTCCACGAGAGGCGGAACACAAAAGTTTCATCATCTGCCTAAAGCTAGGTTCACCTTGGTACTCACAGTGTGAGAGAATATTGCTTTACTTCATTCACGTCGTCATTGGTACTATATCCGATGATTCAATAAAAGCTAACCTTGCCTGTTTTGATGAACTCGTCAATGAATGAATCCGTTGGACGCTGCCGATATCGATCTCATTTGTAACCTTGCCCTCGCGATCTGTCTCATCTACTTCATTCTTGTCAACGTCGAGTACGACCGAATCCTGATAGCGAACATGGCAGATACCGCCAGGCCGCAGACGCCATCTCGGAAATTGTTCAAGCCCTCATCAAAGACCAGAACTCCACCAGTGCGAAAGCAACCTGCTCTAGCGAGCACGCCTAGGAGCGCGCAATCTACTGGCAAGTCGGACAGTCCTAGTCCCTCACTGTTCAGGAGGTCGTCGGGGACGACGCCAAAGCTCGTGAGGAAAGCTTCATCGCACGTATCCACGACTCCGTCCAAGCCCGCATTTGAAGATATCACAACGTCGACACCACTAGCACCTCTCACCAGCAAGCTTGATGTCTCCGAAGGCAGCATACCAGAGTACGCCGCCTCGGACACCACAGGCGATACCCCCATTGGACTGATAGACAATGACGTCCTTACCCCGACCGACACCTTCAGTCGAAGCACTGACGCACCGAAAGCACTGTCCAGGGAGGTGTCAGAGCCCCCGGCGGGAGCGGCAAATGGGTCACCCAAACCAGACTCCACATCGACAGGGTCGTTAAATGAGGACTCTGAAACGGTCACGGCCGCGTCTAACGAGGTGCCCAAGCAAGCTCCGGAACCCGAAGCTGGTCCCCAACAAGCTTCTGAGCAGAGCGACAGTTTGACAGATGTTGCGCCTGCTTTACCGAGCGCGTTGAATGATACGACTAAAGAGGAATCGCCGAGCGCATCTAGTCCCGTCGACAAGCTTAGTAACCCGACGGACCTGGCGAACTACTTTCTCGATCACGGCAACAGTGAGATGAGTGAGTTCGTCAAAGCACTCCTATCACCACAAGAAGATTCCGCATCCACAGCAGTTAACGCGCTCAACTCGGCAACATCCAAGGGGAAAGATATTAGCGACAAAGTCATTGACTTAGCAACTGGCCAGTCGAGTACCCCTCAACTACAGCAACAACAACAACAAGCAGACATTTCCTCGCCGAGCGACGAATCGACCCCAGAACCCGCAGACGCTGCGCAAGGTGTCGCACAAGCTTTACAAAACGTCGCCAATCAGGTTAGCGACAGCATTCGCCGCGTCCCAGAGGTGTCTCACAATCCAGAAGAAGAACTCCCAACTGGCAGCCGGTCGACTTCAAAGACGCCAGACGCGACCCAGGGTGCCCAGGAATCTCCACGAGAAGTCGCAGAGGCCCTACAAAAGCTTGCCAACCACGTTAGCCACAGTGTTAGCGGCTTTCCGGAAGTATCACGGAAGCCGACCGAGGAACTTCCTACAAGCGACGATCTAGTTTCGAGCCCCACGAGCAAGCCTCAAGGTGCTACAGAATCGTTGCAGGACGCCACAGACGGCATCCACGATTCCACTGTTAGTGGATTTCCCGACGTGTCAAGAAACCCGACCACGGAGCTACCGAACAACGACGAATTAGTCGCAACTCCAACGAGCAAGCCGCAAGACGTCTCGCAGGTTGCAGACCAGACTACGAACAAATCAAGCGAAGCCATCAGTGGCTTTCCAGACTTGTCGCGAGATCCAGTCAAGGAACTTCCGACAGACGACGGACTGATCATGGACCCTATCAATAAGGTTCGGGACGCCACAGGATCTGTGCCACCGTCCGTGTCCGAGACACAAGAGGAGGCACAAGCCACCGCTAGCGGGATTCAAAAGAACGAGACGAACGGGCCGAAGGACGTACCTCCTGGTGATACCGTAAGCCACAAGATTGGAGTGCCCGATACCGAGGGCATTTCCCAGGGCAAAGACGTGACTGGTGACGGCAGTGGAAAGCCTCTGGATATTCAAGACTCCATTCCCAGCTCGGCAGGTGATACTGGAAACGAGGTGGGCAATCTACCAACAGGGGCTAGCAACGGGGACGTGGTCAGTGAAGCAACACAGAACCCTTCAGCCCTGAAGGAAACTGCCCAGTCTACACCACGGGGACCTGAGGGCTCTGTGAGAAGCACAATGGCCGGAGCCGAGCCAGATGTTGCGGCGAAATCGCCCCAAAACCCAGCTGGGTCCAGCGCCGCGAACCAGGCTCCAAGCACTCCTGGTGGCATCCAGGCCAGGGCAAATAATATGGGCAAGCCTGCTCAGGTCAACAGGCGCGTGGAGATACCTCTTCCACGGCCTGAAAAGCCGTCGCGGCCAAAATCCAACATGAACATGCCTGAAGTTGATGGACTTCGGAGTACAGACAACCTCCCTAACGTCAACGAGATTGATGATCCACCGGAGGAGTTCTTGGATCCATCGGTGCACTCACCCCAGCAACCGTCTGCGAATATCTCACCAGTTCCGAAAATCTCAGGTATCACACCGATTACAAGTCAACCACCACCTGAACTCGCAAGGCTTGCCAATGGACTTGGAGGTCATTCCATTGACGATGTCGGAAACATAGTGGACGATTCCGGCAAGGTCCTAGGTCATGCAACCGGCGACTTGCCGTCTATGATTGGCAAGAAGGTCGCTAATAACGGAGAAGTCTACGGCGACAATGGTGAACTCATCGGCTTCGTAACAGAAAATTTTACGGGTCATCCACCGCCAGAAGCACCAAAAGGGAATGCCTCCAAGGAAACAGCCTTACCTGGCGGCCTAAAGGTCGACATGGATGGAAACATTCTTGACAGTTCTGGCAATATCATCGGCAAGCTGAACAGCAAGCCGGGAGAATCGAGCAAAGCTCTTGCGCCTTACAACGGGGATTCCCAGGACGGGCCCAAGACGGGCACCCAAAAAGAGGAGGAGAAGCCCGAGGGCGAGAAGCCAAGGGCGAGGTTCGAAGAGGGTGGCATTCCGGCCGACATCTTTCTGGATGTCAAGTCTACACCAGATGGCATCCAACTGACGATTAGAATTCCCACGATTTTCAAGCAGGAAACACGGCAAACGGCATCATGAGTCTCATGGGAGAATGGTTGGAAGTAATGTGAAAATGTGTCTACCACCTGTGTTTACCTATCATCTTCACGATTTGATTTACGAGCTGGTCAAAAAGTTACATGCAACGGGTGGTCAAGGAAGAACGGAGTTACCTAATACTTTGAATTGGACCTCGGAGGTGGCTCACGGGAGACCCTTCACGCACATGAAATTTGCTGGGCTAAGCTGGCACTAAATATACGAGAACTTTGATGATATCGCCTGCTTCATGTAAGTGCCTCCAAAAGCCTCACGAGGCTGGTGTCAAACACGTTCCAGCGGAAACGTGGGAATCGCGAGCCACCTCGTGGAGAGTCGGGGGATGCAGCACTTGCGCAGGACTTCCCGGAACTCTACCTGCGCCATAGCTATGCCGGAAATGACGTTGCAGAGCGCCGATCACAGCCCTAGTGTGGCTTGAGTAATGGGCGGAAAACAGGTTATGGTGTGTAGGATTCGCGTCTGGGGCTAGTCGGAGTGACGTGAAGTAGCAGGGGCCCCGCAATATACTTTCGGCGAATAGCAGCTCGGTTGCAGAGGCAGGGCCGTGGTGTGTTTTGGATCGCTCAACGGTCTGCTTAGACGCGGGACTAGGCGCAACGACTTTTCTTTTTAGACTGAGATCCAAGGATCAGGCTGGCAGCTCGGCTCCGTGAGTCCACGCAACGTTGCCGCTAAAAACGACATCGTGCAAGCGCAGCTCGGCGTATGCCCCCGTGGCTAGCAGAGCGCCCCCAGCAACGACTGGTAGCGAGCGGAGGAGCGCCCAGCCCCTTGTCAACGGCCCAACTCTATTAAAGTGGATGAAGGCTCCTAGTGGTGTGGCTCCGGTGGGTGGCTGATGCAACTTCTAGAACTGCCAAGTTTTGATACCTGCCTGTTCCATGCCGTCTAAGTCCAGACTCACACTCTGACACCAGAAATGCAAGCATACGCGGTGAGATCTCCGGATCCCGCCTGCCGCGGTTGCCTCCATCCCCGGGCAATTCCAAACGATCGAGATCCACACCCCCTACGATGCACTGTATGGCTGATGGACATCGAGGCTAGCTATAGAGCCATGGCCCGGGGGGCAGCAGCTTGTGGCATAGAATCTTGTTTTACTACCTTGCTCCGGGGCCTTTTGGCCAATCAGACGAAACCATCCTTTACTCCCTTTCGTCAAAACTTACCAGTGCCCGTACCCACCACCACAGCCAACAGCTTCTGAACTCTTTGTGTGTACTTACAACCACTGACGACCCATCACAATCTTAAGATATTGCACAAAACCAGGGAGGTACATGGCGGCCCCCAGAACCCTGTTCGTCCTACCATGCTCGAAACCGATCTGCACGCCTCCGGTCTGGGCCTGGACTTGTAGCCGCATGTGTGGCTTGACCTCATCGGCGGATAAGCGAGTGCGTACACCACTGTTCCATGACTCTACCCTCCCTCATGACGTTCAACTTCATATACACTTCCCTGGCATGACGTCGAAGAGGAGCTGCAAGTAGGGTCCTATCCCCGTGCAGCAGACTTTCGACGAAGCAAGCAGACGGAAGCGGGCAATCAGCTCACTGAGGCCGCACGAATCATCGATAGCCTGCCTCCCCCGTACTGTCGAGTCCATGTATGATCCCGCCAGGCTAGGTGAGCTCACCCCCGTAGACGTACCTTGATGTGACGTAAGTACTTGGAGCTTTCTTTTCAGAGCTCCCGTTTCCCTGTCTTGATATCAGACCGGGATCGTCACAATATGATCCTGCTTTCCTCATAAATACAAATTTCCTCCTCTCACGCACCTGGAATTCCGATATTCCTCATTATTCATATGAACAATACTGTAAAACAGACAGTGGTCACTAGTCATCCCACTGCCTCCCAAATTAAGACCGAAATCACAACAGAACTACCAGATACCCTTGCTCCTCTCCAAGACACACTTTCTTCCTATCTCCATTCCGCATATACCCACGACACCGCCAGTATGAGCTCGCAAGTTGGCAGCGCAACCAAGAAGGCACAGTCCGAGGTGCCAGAGACCCCTACCAAGGCTGGTCACCCCACAGAGTCCAAGCTGGACAAGTCAGCACCGCGCTCCATCCCAGATATCAACGACTCCGAGTCGCAAGCGGATGTCTCGAATTCAGGGGAGGGAGATGAGGGCGAGATGGTGCCGGCTGCCGGCCGCATCAATGAGAAGGGCGAGGTCATCGACGACGATGGCAATGCCATTGGCAAAGTAACTAGCGGCAACGCAAAGGACTTTGTGGACTTCATCGTCACACAAGAAGGCGACATTCTAGACTCCAACGGCGGCGTTGTTGGCAAGGCCGAGCCGTTAGAGGATGTCGCATCAGAATTGAACGACCACTACACCACGGGCACAGGGGCCGCGAAGGACACCACGGACAAGGCGACCGGTGATGATGAAGACGAGGGCGAAGAGAAGTCAGGCGGTGGCCTTGGTGGCGCATTAGGTGGCGTCGGCAACGCAGCGAAGGGCGCAGTCGGCGGTGTCGGCAAGACGGCCAAGGGTGTCACCGGCGCCGTTGGTGACACTACCAAGGGTGCCACGGACACCGTCGGCGACGCCACGGGCACCAAGGACGCAACTGACAAGGTCGGCGACACAGTCAAGGGCACCACGGACACCGCTGGTGACACAACCGAGGGCGCAACCGACACCGTTGGCGAGACCACCAAGGGCGCTACAGACACAGCCGACGAGGCCACAAAACCCGTAACGGACACTGCGGATGATGCCACGGGCGGCGCCACCGAGAAGGCTGGCGATGCTGCCGGAGATGTCGGTGACAAGGTCGGCGAGACCACGGAAGGTGCCGGTGAGACTGCCGAGGGTGCCACAGACAAGGTATTTGCACTCTTGTATCGCATCATAACCAGAAAAGCTAACCAAGTTCGATAGGTCGGTGAGACAACCGAGGGTGCCAAGGAGGACCTTCCGGAAGGCGCTGACGTTGAAGGTGCCAAGGAAGGTCTTCCTGAGGGCGCCGATGACACAGTAGAAGGTGCCAAGGACACCGCTGAGGGCGCCGCCGAGGGTGCCGAAGAGGGTGTCGAGGGAGCCAAGGAAGACCTCCCTGAAGGTGCCGAAGAGGGTGTTGAGGGCGCCAAGGAAGACCTCCCTGAAGGTGCTGAAGAGGGTGTTGAGGGCGCCAAGGAAGACCTCCCTGAAGGTGCTGATGCTGAAGGAGCCGAGGGCAAGGTTCGTCACAAACCTTTCCAACAATGAAACTTGATGTGAACATGTCGCTAACCTTGATACTAGCTCGACGAGACCGCCGAGGGCGCCGAGGGTGCGGTCGATGAGGCCGGAGAGGGCGTTGAGGGTGCACAAGACGAGGCTGGCTCCAAGGTCGAAGGCGCTGAGGGAGAGCTCGAAGGTGCCGAGGGCGAGCTTGGCTCCAAAGCCGGTGACCTGGAGAAACCCATTGAAATCCCAGAGTTCGCTCCCACCGTGGCCGAGAAGGTTGTTGCCATGTTCGAGGGCCCATTCACAGTCGCCGAAGACGGTCAGGTCAAGGACCAGAACGGCAAGATTCTTGGCAAGCTCGCCGAGGACACCGACCTCCAAGAGCTCATTGGCAAGGACATCAAGGGCATTGACGGCGAGGGCAACCTCCTCGGCGACAATGATACCGTTCTCGGCAAGGTAGACCTCGCTCCCGAGGGCACCATCGCCGAGCGCATTAAGGAGGAGGTACCCGAGGCCGCTGAGCGTCTCGATGCGATCGAGGAGGCTAAGAACCAGCTCCCTCCCCTCTCTGTTCTTGAGGGTCTCAACATCAACAAGGCCGGTAACGTCGTTGACGAGAAGGGCAACGTTCTTGGCCGCGTCAAGGAGGGAGACATCAAGAAGCTCGTTGGCAAGCAGCCCGATGCCGAGGGCAAGGTCTGGGACTCCAAGGGCAACGTCATCGGCGAGGTGGAAGTTGTCCCCGAGGCCATTGAGAGCCTTCAGTCGCCATTTGAGGACTTCCCCGATGCCACCGTCGAGAAGGATGGCATTGTTGTCTTCGAGGGCCGCCAAGTTGGTGTCGTGATCGAGGGTGACGCTGAGAAGCTTATCGGCAAGAAGGTCGATGCTGACGGCGATATCCTCGATAAGAACGGCAACGTGATCGGCAAGGCCGAGCGCAAGGAGGCCGAGGAGGCTGCTGAGCCGGAGCCCGAGGCCGTTGACTACTCCGTCTTGAAGGACAAAAAGGTCAACAAGGCCGGCAACGTCGTCGACGAGAAGGGCCAGGTCTGGGGTCATATCGTCGAGGGTATCCTCAAGAACCTTATTGGCAAGAAGGTTGGATCGGACAACGGCGAAATTTTCAACGATGCCGGCAAGGTCATTGGTAAAGCCGAGCCCATTCCTGAACAGGAACGCGAGGAGGCCAAGGACGCTTCGCCCTTTGAAGACTTCCCCGATGCCACTGTTGAGAAGGATGGCATCGTCGTTTCCGAAGGCCGTCAAATCGGTATCGTCGTTGAGGGTGACCATGACGCGTTGGTCGGCAAGAAGGTCGACGCTGATGGTGATATCCTCGACAAGAACGGTAACCTGATTGGCAAGGCTGAACGCAGCAAGGCCGAGAAGCCCCAGGAAATTGACTACTCTTCCCTGAAGGACAAGAAGGTCAACAAATTTGGCAACGTCGTTGATGACAAGGGCCAGGTCTGGGGACACATTGTCCAGGGCATCCTGAAGAACCTTGTTGGCAAGAGAGTTGGCGACAATGGCGAGATCTTCAGCGACGGCGGAAAGGTTATCGGCAAGGCCGAGCCCATCCCCGATGGCGAGCGCGAGGATGTGAAGGAGCCCTCGCCTTTTGAGGACTTCCCCAACGCCACTGTTGCCGATGAGGGCAAGGTTCTCTTCAACGGCGAGCAGGTCGGTATCGTCGTTGATGGCGATGCCAAGAAGCTTAAGGGCAAGACCGTCGATGCCGATGGTGACATCCTCGACAAGAACGGCAACCTGCTCGGCCACGCTGAGCGCTGGGAGAAGCCCGAAGAGGAGCCTGAGCCAGAGATTGACATGTCTGCTCTGGCTGGCAAGCGCATCAACAAGGCTGGCAACGCTGTAGACAGCCATGGCGATATCTACGGTCGTGTTATTGAGGGTGACCTCAACCGCCTCGTTGGCAAGATGTGCGACAAGCAAGGCTTCATCCGCAACGAGGGCGGCGATGTCATCGGCAAGGCCGAACTCGTCCCTGAGGCTGAGCGCGAGGGTTTGAAGGAGGGTCCCTTTTCCGAGCTGCCCGGCTGCACCGTGAACAAGGAGGGCCACATTGTTACCCCTGGTGGTGATATTGTTGGTCGCCTCGTTTCTGGTGACCCGAAGGTTCTCTTCGGTCGTGCTGTTGACGACGATGGTGACATTCTGGACAAGAATGGCAACACTCTTGGCAAGGCCGAGCGATGGGAACCCGAGGAGGTCAAGAAGGATGTCAGCCCCATGTCTGGTCGCAAGGTCAACCGTGAGGGTAACGTCGTCGACGAGAATGGTGACCTCATCGGCAAGCTCACCAGCGGTGACCTGAGCAAGTGCGCTGGCAAGAAGATTGATGACGATGGTGATGTTGTCGACCAGAAGGGCAGCATTGTCGGCCACGTCTCTCTTCTTGAGGATATCCCTGAGCCCGAGCCCGAGCCAACTGAGGAGGAGTCCGAGGAGGATCGCCAGAAGCGAGAGCAGCTCGAGCAGGATCGCAAGATCGCTCAGCAGATCTGCGTCTGCATTGAGCACTCGCTCGACAAGATCCGCCCTATTTGCAAGATGATCACTGAGGTAAGCTATCCTTTTCAACCTCTATCTAGGCGTTACAATTTCTAACTATGATACAGAACATCGACAAGGCTGAACGCACTCCTGAGGACGAGCGTGACGAGGAGGAGCTTGTCAAGGTCGTCAAGCCTCTGATTGAGGAGGGTGGTAAGATCCTGACCGAGGCCAACGGTGTCATCCGTGGTCTCGATCCCGATGGCCGCATCTCCGCCAATGCCAAGCACAAGACTGCTGCCCGCGAGGCTACTCCCGAAGAGTACCACCTCGCCGACTTGCTGAAGGAGCTTACCGGTACTGTCACTGAGACGATCGAGAACTCCAAGCGCAAGCTCGAGGATATGCAGTACGCCAAGAAGGAGCTCAACCCCCTCTGGGGTCTCCTGGCGGAGCCTCTATTCCAGATCATTGCCGCCGTTGGTCTGTTGCTCAGCGGAGTTCTGGGTCTGGTTGGCAAGCTGCTCAACGGTCTTGGACTTGGTGGCCTGGTGAACAACCTACTCGGAGGCCTTGGTCTTACCAAGGTCCTGGACGGTTTAGGTCTTGGCAGCATCGTTGGTGCTGTCACTGGACAAGATGACAAGAAGAAGAAGAAGTGAGTATCCAATCCTCCCGCAATGTTATTACCTGCGCGATACTAACGATTTCCAGGAGCGGTGGTGGCAAGTTCCTCGGAATCCTGTAATCTGCTTAATGTTTTTTTGTAATGCATCTTTCAACGTTGGTATGACACGGAAGCGTCAATTTCATGTTTCAGTATGAGTAATGATCTTGTATCATCATTTTGGGGGTATTCCTATATTCACGGTCTTGGATCAGGTGGTTAGCCAAAATTGGTTTCATTTTTAAGTCATGTAGTACATAGCAAGAATATCACGATGTTCAAAATAACTGCACGTTTCACTTGTTACCTGTCTTCGTTGAAATCATGACCAGTATGTGACCGACGAGCCCACCGCATCTTGCATCGCGGGTCGTGTCGGTTACGTCCATGCGACGACCATCGCTCCTGATTGGAACTGCCAAATTCGCAGCTCTAGCCCCAGACCACAGACATGGATAATACCGTAACTCTAATCGATTAATGACGTTAGATATGACGTATGCTGTGCGGATGTTGGTGTGCAAGGTCGCGCAGTACCAAGTAGTAGCTTGACTCGCCTAAGGGAGGGCGAACATGTGGCCCAGTAGCCTGGACCACGAGGGCCGCACCTCCCCCGTCCAACTTCCCTGTTTGATAGATATTGTGGCTGGTGGCGTATTTCGATCTGTCGCATTCTGCACAAGAAAGATTTCAAAGATCTTCGATATCGCATGCCCTATTCGACCTACTATCACCACGATTTGCTTCTTCCAAACCCATTGTCTAATATCAGAAAGTGTTTGTACTCGAAGCCTACAGATATGCCTCGAACGCTACTGCTTTGCTTCATCCATGGTTTCAAAGGGGACGATGATACCTTCCAGACGTTTCCTTACGACTTGAAAGTCCAGGTCGCCAAAAAGTTGCCAGATCAAAGCGTTGAGTCAGTCGTATACCCCAAGTATGAGACGAAAGGAGAGCTGGCACAGTCGTCGGAGCAGTTTTTGTCATGGTATGTACAGGACTGAAGCTGGAGAAGAGTTGCACGAGCTAATATCGGACAGGCTGAAGGAAAGAGTGATGGAAGTGCGCAAGCAACATAGCGAAAATCCGTGGCCGCCAAATGATCGAGATGTTGGCGTAGTCTTGGTTGCGCATTCGATGGGGTGAGTCGGGCCAAGAAACCAGCTCGAGACCATGCTAATTCTCGGCAGAGGTTTTGTGGCAGCCGATGCACTTTTTTCCGTCTTGAATGACAGGATCACAAATAAGGACGACGAGAAAACACCCATATTTCCTCTCATCCAGGGCATCTTGACGTTTGACACTCCATACAATGGCCTAGCGCGGTCGATGTTCGTCTATGGTGCCTTCTCCAACTACCAGAAGGTCAGCAGCGTCTTCAACGTCATGACGGCCATCTCCGCAGCGGCACCATCACAGCTCAGCAAGCTTGCAATCAAGCGCGGTACCACGTCCGCCGTTACAGCACGGAGCTCGGGTACAGCATGGAAAAACTGGCAACTCATCGCTGTGAAGACCGGCACTGTTGGCGCGATTGCGGCTGGCGGTGTTACTGCGTATATTCACCGCAAGCAGATCATGGAGGGCGTAAAGAATATGCGTAATCTGAACAGGGAAACTGTCCAAGAATCGGTCAAGGGGGGCTACCAGAACAGTGTTGATGCGCTCGGCCAGGGGCTGGCGTATATTAACCGCGGCAATGTCGGGAAATCCTTCGAGTACCTGTCCGATCATTTCACCTTCATCGGCTCTTTGCTGAAGCAGCAGGAGCTCAGCAGGAGACTGGAGCGCATGGGTGCTCTTAAAGGTGTCGGTATCCATGATTACTACACATCTCTCGGCGAAAACGGGGTATGGAGTGGTGGTTACTTCATCCCTGAGAGAACCTTCTGCGCCATTCCCGAGAAGGAGCATGTGGCCAACCACTTGTTCGCCAAGAAAATCATCACCGAGACAGAGGACGAGATTCAAGCGCATATGAGCATTTTCAAGCGGGACAAGAACACCAATTACGAGCAAATGACTGACGAGGCAAGCGACTTGGTTATCAAATGGTTTGACGACGATTCCGTCATTGTGGACGACCCCAAATTTGCGGCTCCGACACCTCCCGAGCCGATCGAGGAGCCGGTCACCACCACTGAGGACGGCAAGGAGATTCCGAAAGCTGAAGGAATCACCGAGAAGGGTGAGGGCGAGATGGAGACCCAGACCGATGATGAGTCTTTGCCAGACGAGTCGCCATTGGACATTGCAGCAGCAGCATCCATGGTCCCTCTGCCAGACGACGACGATGCTGCACCGGAAAGTATCGAGGCGAACGAGGCTGTGAAGAGCACCTACATGAGATACCTGTTCGGTGTTGCTCAGCAAGCCGGCACTGGCATCAAGTCCTACGTACCCAGGACGATGCCCGATATGCCTTCTGGGCCAAGCTTCAAGTCATATATCCCGAGTCAGATTCCTTCCATGCCGCAGATGCCAAACCTGCCCTCGATGAGCGTGTTCTCGCGGAAGCAGAAGACCGAGTCTGGTACTGATCTCCCCGCTGAGGCACACAAGGATACGCCACAGGAAGGTACTGCTACGGAGGCGACACCCACCGAGGCGACACCTGCCGAAGGTCAAGTCCCCGTGGAGCAGAAGTCATAAACTTTCAGAACGGTATTTTTCTCCAATTGCACAATTTTGATCGCCCTATTCTAGAGCATGAACACTGGGGGGTTGAACACGCGAGGGGTGGGGGCTACTTTATTACGCATTAACGTTGCTTATGATATCCTTGATTTCACCTAAGCGGAGGGAGCTGGTTTAAACCAAAGTCCCTCGGCGTCAAATTTAGAGAATACACGACTTTCATTTCTTGATAATCAAATCACTGCTGGTGCTAGTGGGTGATTGGGGTGTCGTCACCTCCCAGGCAAAACGTGTGCTCTAAGCTATCCAGAGTGCAAGATCGGGATCCCTTTTCCCAGCCAAGCTTCATCGCCAATCACGATCTCAAGCCACGTACCCAAGCCACTATGAAACATCTAGCTCATGTCGCTAACTTAGTGACATGCAAGTGATTGATCTCGGGCAGCCCTGTAGAATACCCACATAATCGGTGAGCGGCTACATATATTGTAGCGAAAACAGGGATAGTGCGGGATGTTGCGGTTGGTTGCGCTTCGAAATGTCGTGTATCTGGTCGGTGCCGTGCTCCGACAGGGTAGGTAAATCAGGCGCTGGTGACCTTGGGCTGGTTCAGACAAGATCCGGAGGACGTCCCATGGGAGATGTCTGGTTCGAAAAGAAAGTTTCTCGGCAATTCTGCCTGTTGGCTCTCGATCCTAGCACCATAACGTTGAGCAACAATCCTCCAGTTGGATGTACAGGTACCCACGTTAGGCCTCGCTTGATCCTGCCCTGATCTCATAGTGTGGCGAAGCACCGGGGTTCTGACGTACCCAAGTTCCAGGATCCAAAAGGTGGGCCAACACACCCCTGCTGTGGAGCTTTAGCTGGTATAAGACAGCTCTCAAGAAGTCCAGAAGGAGGTCGATTATCTTCATTCCACATTCATCCCACCAGCCACAACTCCAAACAAAAAACTACATCTCAAACCTACTATCACATATCCATCCTAACTCTCAACCAAAATAAAATCACCATCCATCATGAGCAACCAGAACAACCAGCAAGGCGGCGGTCTCCTCGGTGGTCTCACAGGCGGTCTTGACAACGTCCTGACCGGCGGCGAGAAGGCTCAAGGCCAGGGTGGACTCCTTGGCGGTCTCGGTGGTGCCGTGGGCAAGACCACCGAGGGCGTCGGCAGCGCCGTGAACCAGACTGGACAGGGTGTCGGTAACGTCGGCAAGGGTGTCACCGAGGGCGCTGGCAACGCGGTCGGCGGTGTCACTGATGGGGTTGGCAACACTGTCACGGGCCTCACGGGGGGAGAGAGGAAGCAGTAAGGGCAACAGTCTCGTGTATGAATTATCATGTTTGAAATGAAATGAAGAAATGAACAATTTGGCAGATGCTGTACCTGCCGCACAACCTACAAGACAAGCTTACTACCTGCCAATGCAAATCAATGTGACCATGTCGAGTGCTCTTTGAAGCCATGAACGACAATGGATTGCGTCATTCCTCGATGCCCAGGTCGTGTCATTAAATTATATATGATTCTCATCATAATGTCATCATTAATTTAAATATAATGTAGTTGTCTCATTGACGTCGTCAAATATGTCGAAATTTGGGCAAGATCCATTATACGGTCTTTCCAAAAGGCCCACTCTCCTAAACACACTCTTGTTCGCATCCACACACGTCAGTATCAACGATGTTTCCCTATGTTCCTCAATGCGAGTAGTTTGAGTTTGGAAACATAATTTGAGGAAGAGAAGGGAAGACTCGTCAAGATAATCTCTTCGATCATCATCCAGTGTGACTACCCCTAGATCGTACAAGGTCCGATTGAGGCCTGGTCCTTCGTCTACTGGCAAAATACTCTTCAGCGCTCGGTCAATGGAGACGGTGAAGCCGGAAAGAACAGCTGTTCCTCCTTGAACGTCTCCAAACTGGTCACTGCCGGGGGCGGAGTCCATAACGACATCCATCACAGCTACCATGTCGGTAGTGGAGACGGCCTTTTCCACAAACGTTACTTCGGTATTGACTGAAGCCCATGACCACGATGGTATACTGGTAATCTTTTTATATTCTTGAAGCGGTCCCCTTCTCTTCCACATCAAATCTCTCACAAAGTTGTCCTTCCATAACCCCGCATAATAATCACACCCCTGGAAGAAGGGCGACATCCTCCTTGCCGCACCGGAAATAGCTGGAAGCCGGTCGCGGCTGAAGGTGAGATCAAGTCGAGAATACTCCTGCACAAGCTGATGCCATATTTCCCTCAGGTCGGCTCTCGATGCCACGGTTAGTTTCGACTCGTAGAGCAAGTTCTTGTCGAACGGAACCCAGCCTGGCGACCACAACGATCGTATGCAACCGCACTCACACGTTGTTCGCTCCATACACTCCCAGATGAGTTCATCGGGGGTGAAGTGCACGACGCGCGGCGAAAGCAGTCGCTCCTGTAGAACCCAGCCGCGGGTGAGGAGCGGGAAAGGAACGGGCCCGGTCCCATGGGTGAGGGTCTTGCGTATGCGGATAGTTTGAGGTGTTCCAGACTCGGACTGGTATGTGAGCCTTTGGGACAGATGCGCCCGTGGTGATTTCGAAGTGAAGCTGTGGAGATCGGAGGACGACAAGGTCGCGGCAAGTGTTACAGTGCTGCCGGCATATATGGATGCCATCTTCGCCGACTCCAGCTGCCAGTCTTCCTGCGAATCTTGTATGATGCAAAGCGAGTCAATCCAGAGGTATCGAATGCCGAGCCTGCGTGTGATATCGACGGCATCTTGGAACGAACGAGGGAGAGCTGTCCAAGGAATATGCTCTAGGTGCTGAAGAATGTTGGTAGTGGTGGTGATTAATGACTGTGTTGATCCCCAGCAATGACTAAGGCAAGCATAGGATACGTTGTCCTTTTCCAGGGTGCTATGAAGCCGAATGAGATCGGGCTTAGATACATCCAGCACTCTTGTCGGGAGGTGCAGTGCAGTGCTGGACTTGATGCACGAATGAGTCGATTGGCATTCTTCAATCCAATCATGGATCTTCGAGATGGCCGCATCAGACGCCGTATCGCCTGATAACTCCGTCGGGCTCTCGCCGTGCTTCTTCAGTTTCCATGGTGGCTTGTCTTCTGCGCAGCTGTTCGTTAGAATCATTTCGTACCGAGCGACGAGGTAGTGGGCGCTCTCACCTTCAATGCAATAGAGATCAGCACTAAACAGTATGTCGCGCTTCCCTTCCTGCTTTACCACCACTCGTAATCCATTGAGTCGCATCGCATCCCAGCCCATAATTACATCCCCCTCCTCTTTGTTGGGCTCTTTTAGTAGAGAGTATGACTGAAACAGCAGGCCGCATGTTTGACATCCGCAGCCCTCATCGAACGAATCGCGTATCCGGCGCAGTGGGACGCCATGGACAGCGGACACGGATTCGTCTAGATCCTGACAGATGAGACAACGAGGCATCGGAGGCGCTTGAAATGCGTAATGCTCTTTCTCCTAAGTTTAAGCCGGCATTGAGGCAGATATTTTCATCGTTTGATGGAAAGGGAACCTCTGAACAGTTGAGATCCATGATTTTGCAGTCGGGTTAAAGCTGCGAGGTTTTGGGGCACTTCTAGCGCTAAGGCGTAACTATTTTTGCTTGTGCGGAAGCTACCTACTTGCTCAAATGTCTCGCTGATAATTCTACGAAACATACAAATGCACTATAAAGATGCTATCGCGATTTTGTATCAATCACTAGACCAATGATAGGCTACCCAACAAATTCCGTAAACTTCTTTCATAGAAGGTACCGAGAAGACGATCAAAGGCTGGCTATTTTCTCGCAAAGGGCCAGGATTCGCGCTACTGGTGATTGGAGTTCGGCATCAGCTTGCGAGCACGATGCTCTGCGTACCTGGACATTGATACTATAGTATGGATGTGGTTCCTGTAGCAGAGAGCTTGTATTTCTTGTGGTGTCGCAAGATGCTGAGACATTGTTTCAACACATTGTAGTCAATTCCACATTGTCACGTTGCCATGCTGGCCAGTAGCACTAAACATTCCCTTTTTCGCCAAAATCTATGACCATGCAGTATGCGGCATCTGCATCGGTACGTCCTCATCCTAACATCAAGATTGGCTGATCGTGAATCCGATACCGACAATGCGGAACGAAACTGAAGGTCCATTAACGAAACACAAAATAACCCTCAAGCGGTATGGTAAGCAAACTGATCTACTAACATGGAGGGGAGATGGACCCTCGTTCCCTACTGTGATAGCCACCTGGTCCGAAGCCTTGATCAGGACGCTTCCAATCTCCAACCCTCACGCAGAATATATCATCGCCTCGTGCCAGAATACCCCTAGCCCGTCGAGCCTCGTAATAGTGCCATTATATATATCCTCAAACCCAATCGACTTATACAACGGGTATCCCGCGGGTGTGGCGATCAACGTCGTGGGCAAGCCCATGTTGTCCGCTAACGCCATCCCCCAATGGAGATGAACTGCCGCGAAGCCATTCCCGTCCCACTTGGGATGGGTCGCGAGAAGCCCTAGGTAAACCTGCTGCTCATATACGTCGTCGAGATATGTTTTCTCCATGTCCGCCATCTGCTTTGCGTAATCCTCCGCTCGAGTCTTATTCACGTCAAGCCGTTGTGAACAATTACCGCTGTCTAGAAACATCAGATGTGCGGGTGAACCGATGGTTTCCCTGGTTTTGTTGAACTGCCAGATGGAGAAAGAGACGACGCGTGATCCCGACTCTGATGTCTGGTCCGGCACCGAGATTACCCTGACTATGGGCGCGTTGGACGGTCTGTGCCTGAAGAAATCCTCTAGGCTCTTTCGCGAGCATTCCCATTGGTACCCGGGATGTTCATCTTGGAATTGATGCAGATACTTCCAGGCCGGTGCAGACGAGAATGCGTCAAAGAGTGTGGTGGCGAGGTCAGCGGCATCCTGAAATCGGGGTTCGCGGAACTCGAAAGGTACTGCACCGAGGGGCTGCTGACTGGATAGCTGTGCCAACGAAGCTGGGAGATTCGACCATAGCATGAATAGGAGTGAGATGAAGAACCTTGATTCCATTGCACTTTGTTTTGATGTGACAGTCGCGGAATTCTATGAGAATGCAGTTGGAAGTTGGATTCCAAAAAGCAAGGAGTGTCGTATCAATACATATTCAGGTTTCCGTAAGCGATATCCGAATCCTGCCCCGGAGATAAGGAAACGCGAACGTGGGGCGCAGCATACATTGATTGTCCTTAGTCTAACGGTCAGCATTTACGATGCAGAGATATATGTTGAGTCCCTTGAAAGTGTAACACTGCTCCTGAGAATTACACAATGCATATTTGGAAGATGGTTCTTCAGTTGATATTTCGGAGCTTGGGTAATTACAGCGGTTTTCAGCAGTTTGACTAGACGCGCCTGACGCCCCAAGTGAAATAGGATCTAGTTTCAATAGGGGTAAAAATGAACTGGAGAGGGATCTACAAGCCGTTTGATTCATATCACTGTATAATTGTTCTAATGTCAATCCGTGCCACCGTCTTGAACGATTGATAGAATAGTTGAGCGCTGAACGGGATCGCTGAGGGGGAATGGAGCACAGCCAGCACCATCTCAGTCCGACACACGGGAAAACACTGCATGGTAGGAACGCTATTATATTATGTCCATGCCAATATCTTATGGAAGAGGTGTTATTCAAGGTAGGCTGTCATCTGTTGGCCATGGAGCTTGCCGTTGTAATACTGGAGCACTTGGAGAGTTTGGCTGGGGGTCGTGGTAGGAGCCGTCAGCAAAATATTTCGCTCTCTCCTCTGCCTTGATTACCACCCGCTTTGGTGTTTCTCTCCCTATTTGGTATTTTTGGGAATGAAGGCAGTAACGTTCCCGCTGCAATAAATTATCTGGAATCAGAGTGCAGGGTGCAACAATGCTGGTCTTATCGATGGCAAGGCGAACTCATTCTTTAGTCCAGCTTGAGCCAACAGCATTCCTCTCAGCGATGTTCAAACCCGCTTCCTTGAAGACCCGGAGTTCGAACCCCAGTAGGCTCTTTTTTTAATTTTTTTTTCTTATGTCTTTTTCTCTCCCTCTCTGCTGCCTCATGTCGTCCATGGCCATGAATGAACTACGTAAAGATGTACAGGTTATCATAGGTACTGCCTAGGCACATTGGCTGATTATAGTTGGAAGAGAGGGTGAGTACTTATTTATGGGATAAAGATTGGAGGAAAAAAAAAAAAAGAAAAAAGATATGGGCGACAGGATGGTCTTCTGCGGCGTTAGAACATGTTGGGGAGGTTTTGGCCACCGAAGCAAGCTCCGTCCACGTACCCCAAAGCCAACACGCTCAACGCCTCGGACGCTGTCTGAAAACAGAACACGTTAAGCAGCTCTATAACCTCCTCCGTTGCTGTGTGGATCACAACCGACCCTGCTGACTGGAATAACCACTTGTCACATCTGCTTAGCAGCATTGTTCGACCTTGCCGACTGAAATAATCACTTGTCACATCTTCTTGGCAGCAATTTTCGACCCTGCTTGGTGGGACAATTCCTGGCCACAACTTTTGGGCTTCATTATTCTAAGCCTTCCATCAGGCCCTTCTTCCACACACCACGTCACGTTCTTGTTGCATCTTCATCTTCTCCAAAACCCCTCCAGAGAGCTTGCAAGCTAGAATTTTTCGTCTGATCTAATCTCTGCGAGAACTCCATTCTAGATTCGTTCTAGAGATCTCTTGAAGTGCAATTTTGCCATCGATTCCTCACTCTCCCTCCACCCTTCATTGCTCACCAGCTCGCGAATTCTGGACCAAGGTAAGCTGTTACTTTCTTCAATTTTGCTACCACTCATTCCATCACGACCCTTCTTCAGCCTACAGCTCGGCACACTCTTTCGCATTCTGCTAACGATTATATTTAAGATGGCATCAAAGAGAATGCCGGAGTCGGCGTCCATCGCATCTGACGTCGTGCGTCGGGAGATGAAGGCACTCCTGCGTCTCCCTGGCTTCGAATTTGTGAAGCAGAATCCGTTCTCTTACTACAGCCGCACGCCTATTTTCAAAGTCTTGCACGCCAATCTCCGCTACGAGGAGGAATGCGGTAGACGTCGACCTAGGGAAGCTGAAGTTGCCTCTCGAATCACCGTCCTGGTGAACGCCTGCGTTGACGGATTCGTCGAACTCCAGAAGCAACATCCAGACGAGGACACTGACCAAATCGGCAGCCATCTCATGGCCCACGATTTCTGGTATCGTGCAGCCAAATCACTCAACTGTTACCGTGATGGCAAGTTGGATGCTTTCATCATGGGTCGCGACGCTAGAGTGATCATGATAACCTACGTCTCAGCGCAAGCTCTGGCAGACAAAAACCAAGAAATGGTCAAGGAACCGCAGTGGGCTCAAGATGACATCCCTGTCCAGTATACCCCGGAACTTCAGGCTCTTCACGACGCCCTTCGCAAGTGGCGCAACATGACCCCGGACTCTTACTTGGACACTCGAAGATATCGATTGTGGGAGGAGTTCCCGGCACAGGCCACAGATGACACTTCGCAGCCGGACGCAACCGGTGACATTTCGCAGCACCATTCAACGGGTAGCATTTCGCAACTTGATGCAATGGACTCGGACACAAACGCCGAAATGATATCGCCGCAACATCTGGCAGAGGATCTCAATACGTTGAAGAAGCAGTTGGAGGATGCTCAGTCCCATTTGATGGCGGTCAAAGAGCAGAACAAGAGCTTGTCAGAAGCATACGAAACTCTTATGGATAAGTACTACCACGCCAATGACCACTACGAGCTCTGGTTTGAGAAGCCGTGGTTGGACTTCATCACTGTAGCAAACCCGCGTCGAGTTGCAAGCCAAATGGCGGAGCTAGGTGGAGGCGACTTGAAGAAATTCCTAAGAGAGCAGTGGCCCCACGACTATCCTAAGGACAACTAGTTGGCGGAACGACCTTGAGGAACCATAGGAAAGAACTGGCATCGTTGTCTACTTGCAAGGAGTACTGGAACAAGTCGGTGACCTACTTTCTCCTGTGCGTGGACGAATCACGTCGAGATACGGGTCAAGATACATGTTAGAGTACAGGTCAGGGAAAATTTCATGTCACAGATCAGGGTAAAGATCAGGGTAAAGGTCACGGTAAAGGTCACGGTACAGGTCAGAGCACAGGTCAGGGTACAAAAACCGTGCTTTATTGTAACATTCGGCAGCGCACAATTGTGATGGATTTTCTGCTAATTCCTTCGTCCTCTTGACAGGTTCTATACAGTGACTATACAGTGACTTAGTCCGCTGGACGACTGCTCCGTGCGTTGAGACGCCATATCTTGCCGATTTCTTCCCATACATCTAACCAAAACAAGATAGCTCACTGTTCCGCATCGCAGTGTTATAGAGAAATGAACATGCCACACATAATAAGAACGATCGAGACGACGACAAGAGGAGTCGTGGGTCCAGTAACGCCGACACCAGGGGCCTCCAGAATAGTCAAGTCAGCCACAATGCCCTTGGTGAGGTTGTTGGCCGCCTCGGTCAATGCAATGGCGCTGAGGTTACCGCACTGCGCGTTCAAGTTCTTGTCCAACATCATGCCCATCAGCTTCGGGGACTCGGTATCCAAGATACTAGAGGCCGCATCGGTGCCCATCGGTGCAGAGCGCAGGAAGGCTGCACGATATGTCGAGTTCAGGCCGATGACGGAGAGGTTGGCGACCTTGGAGTAGTTCTCGCAGATAGGGTTGATGAGTGCGTTGGCGTTGGGGCTCTGTCGGGGAGCGAGAACCTGGACGAAGTCTGCGGCGGCGGCAACTTGGAGGGCCGCGAGTAGCAAGAGGATGCACCTCCACGGTGTAAAACTGACAGCGCTGGCCATTTTCGGTGCTTGATACTGACGAATGGAGGGGGAGGTAAATGTATTAAAATTCTATACGCGTTGTGGCCTGCCACTGGGAAATACACACTCAAAAGCGAACGTCGAGGGCGAGAAAGGACGAGATCAACTCATGGGAAAGGAAGACGGAAAGAGGCAGGGAAACCCAATCAGACTTACGGGCGCACGAGAGGGCAGGGCACTGCCTTTTGAGGCACGGAGAGAGGTCAGCTCGATCTCATGTTTGAAGTGTCGTCTCAGCTCATGGCCGAAAGCGTGCCAGCCATCATGCTTCAGGACCTCTGATCTTAGGTCGCAGATCAGATGGTGAGGGATGATACGCGGGCGCTTATTGGGCCGCAACCCCTGTGATTGGCCCCGGCCCCACCAACTTGAGGCTGACAGCGAACGGGTCCAACTCCTGCCTGTCTGAAGATGTTCCCTGCCCATGTGCACCCAAGAAAAGGCTTCCCATTTCTTCATGCCGACTCTCCCTCGAATCAATCCCCGCGAGCCCCTGGATCGAGCGCTACCGAGTCGCATCGCCAAGAAAAAGTTTATTTTGCTGAAGATTGTTCCAACACGATTCGTTCACGTGTTAGATGACGATGGAACCGCTACGCAATTTCGTCTTCCCAATCGGCCTCGTCCATTGGGTTCACCTAATGCACCGCCCCGTATAGTCTATGTAGACTAGCTAGCTGTCACGGCGCGTATTGAGTCGAACGACAACTCGTGACCTCACATTGTCATTCTTGTGGACACCGCCCCAAATACCCCATCCCCCAAGAGGACAATTTCCTGGAAGAAGTGCTCGACAAGATGAGATTGGTCTTTCGCAAGTCGTTCCATCGTACCATATGTGTTCAAATCTCGCTACTTCGGGGCCAGGACAACGCTGCGGATGGATTTCTGCGGGGGCTGCTTTTGCGGGTTTGCCGCCCGGAAATACGTCGCTTGACGGACCTGCGGCGTCAGCCGAAATGATCCAATATCTCACAGTAGCAGTCCAAGAACCGCGCAATTGTTGAAACGATGCCTGTCAAGTTTTGATGTTCAAATCCATCAGTACGGGGCCATGCGCGATCGATCTGCTGAATTGCGTGATGCCCGCTAAGGCTGCGAGATAATCTATCATGCCAAGCCCCACCCAACAAATGGTAGAATAACAGGGCACAAAAAAGATATTCCGCCAATTGAGCGGCGACTAGATTGCGCATAGTGTGTGCTCATCACCGTATACTCGGTAAGCATCCGGATCGCCATCGTGGGTCATCATCACGATGGCGATGTTGCTGGGATTATGTAGGACCATTTAAGGAAACGAAAGACACGTCACAAAGAACTCTGATCTTGGCAGTGACACGAGCTCGTTCTCAGTCGTAAGTTAACGCCTGCGATCAAATCTCACCATGCGTGTGGCTAGCCTTTTGACCTGTCTGTCCAGCGTCTCGGTCGCTTTTGCGACGCCTTTCTTGGATCAGATTGACAACTCGACCTGGGTTTTCGGCAATGACCTCTTCAATGTGACGCAGGGATCAGTGTACGCCACCAAGGTCTACTACAAGGGTTATGAGCTCGTCGGAAGTGCTGTTGGGCATTATATGGGCTATGGTAAGCAAGACAACGAATCGCTGGAATATGGACTAATGTCGCACAGATGGAGAGAACAACTTCGTGTGGACATCAGCCTCCATTGCCGCTCAAGGGGACGACTACATAGACATCAGCTTCACCACGACGACCGGAGAACTGCATTGGGTCGTCTTCGACGGTCTCGCTGGGTCTTACCAATACTTCGTCAACACCGGTGTACCGGATCTGAGTATCCTGAGGACTCTCTGGAGACTCGACCCGACCTTGTTTCTCAATGCGAGAACGTATCTGAGAGACCAGGCACTGCCTGATTTCTCCCTGTACGCCAATGCAACCAAAGTCCAGGATGAAACCTGGGAATTAGCGGACGGAACATACATCACCAAATATGACTTTTCTGACTTCGTCCGAGACCGAGACTATTATGGAGTATATGGTCCTGGAACTGTCGGCTCGTGGTACATCTTTCCCGGTGGAGATTACCACAATTCGAACCAGTTGAGCCAAACTCTGACGGTATGAGCTTCCAGGAGTGAGTGGGTCGCATTTTGCTGACAGCATGTAGGTCCACCGTGAGTCCTCGACTGGCGATTCCGTACAGCTCAATGTGTTCCAAGACACTTCTCATTTCCGTGTTGGTCAAACGACACCGCAACCTGTGGGCAAGATCTGGGGTCCCTGGTTGTGGTATCTGGTAAGCTACTAGATCTTTCTCCTCAGCGTCAACTGACATCCATGACAGAATGACGGCGACCTGGACGATGTGGAGAACCAGCGCCAAACCGAGCTTCAGAACTGGCCATACTCCTGGCTGGATGACGCTGCATACCAAAGCCGTGGGGAGCTGTCGGGAGTTCTCAAGTTATCCGATGGCCGTGCTGCTTCAGGGGCCGCTGTGTATCTCGGTGACACCGACACCACCGTTCGACCACTGATTCAAGGAAGCAACTACTATTACACCACCTATACTGATGCCGATGGCAAGTTCTCATTTTCAGACGTACGCTCTGGTGACTATGGACTGTATGCATGGTCGAACGGCGGTGATATTGCCGATGTCTATACCAACTTCACTAGCAGCGATGTCGCCATCTCCAACGGCAAGATCACAGACCTCGGAACTTTGAGCTGGGAGGTCCCTGGGCTGGAAAGCATCTTTCAGATTGGGGACTTTGACAAGAAGGCTCTCGGCTTCAAAAATGGCGGACCACCTTACCAGCATGGTGTGGCAGACGAAAGTCCCGCAAACCTGACGTACACCATTGGTATTTCCAACGTCTCGGAATGGTACTACGCCCAGTCACTCGTTGGGACCTGGACAGTTGAATTCAGCCTGACGGCAGCCGAGATTGCTAGCCACACTAGCGGTGCGCAGCTGAGCGTCTCGCTCGCCG
The DNA here is from genome assembly GCA_039778275.1 of Seiridium unicorne. Lineage (NCBI taxonomy): Eukaryota > Fungi > Ascomycota > Sordariomycetes > Amphisphaeriales > Sporocadaceae > Seiridium > Seiridium unicorne. The sequence goes on from JARVKF010000412.1 coordinate 150,934, forward strand.
GGTATTCGCAGAGCTCAACGCTCAACATCAGCGTCAACGGAGACCTCCTCGCCTCCTTGAGCAAGGATAACCTGGCGTCTGACCCGGCTCTGTATCGGTCAGGCAAGACGAGCGGCGAATGGCGGTTCTTCCAGTATGAGATCGATGCTAGCGTGCTCAGCGAGGGAGTGAATACTGTCGATTTCACTATCACCCGGTACACGCAGTGGAGAGGGTTCTTATGGGATAGTGTTATCCTTGAATGGCTGTAGTGGAAAAACCATTGCGAACAATTAAAACGAGCGATAGCCAGCTTATCCCTGATAACCCTACTAAAAAAGAGCTTTGTTCATGTCACGATTACCCAGTGTGTCCCAATAATTGTGTTTGATGGAATCAAACTACCAATTTGGCGGTGAATTGGCTAACCAGAATGCTGACTGTGGCAGATGCACTGAGCCTAGCATGGATTAGTCTTACTTTACGATATGACGCATAGTTACACTCGCGCTGGGGCATATTGTGGAACTCGTATGTCGCAACAGTAGTATCTGTGTTGATTACCAGGAAGATTTGTACCTTTGAAATGGAGATCGATGGTTGAGATCAATGCTTGCTGAATGCAATTGTCAGAGAATAAGAGGAGTGTAAACACAGAAAGCAGATTCGCACCGTCATCGGTACCCGCGGACCGAGAGAGATGGGTGCGGGTGATATCTTTGGAACTTTTCGCACAAGGTCGAATGACTAGCATCATCTTTTTTTGTCATGTTATCCACAATGCTGTCCCTAATTTGGAACAAGTACGGGCCATCCATGGTATAGAAGCTTTGCACGTCTTTCAACCCTCGCGACATGTACTCATGCAGGTACTACATCCTACATAGATCAGATGCATCGAGGTTAGCCCATCATCACGCATCAAGCTGCAAGTTGCTCCCACATGTTGGAGAATAATTCTCGCGTATCAGACCACCATCATTGCTGTTGACTCGCAATTACTTCTAAGAGCTTTGCCCGTTGTAGGCAGTCTAGGCGGACTTGAGAGTCCGTACTCGGCCTCAAATCCCGAGTGGGGATCCCGCCAGACTCTTATCAATTTGAGGGGTGGTGAGCTATCGGCATGAGGGGCAACTCCCGAGCAGAACCAATGACACACGTCACTTTCACACCTATGACAGCTTATCGAGCTACCGGCTACATCAGGTACTTTGATTGGCTAATGGGATAGCATTTCCGTTTCGAGATGTGCTATGCCCCATCGCTCGAGAGCTGGTATATGAGTTCAGCTTCACTTCTCCCCTTTTATGTAAATAGGGGGCATGCTCTCGAAGTGTTGAAGTCGAATAACTGTGTAGGCCTATCACGTCTGTTGTATTTCACACTTCGAACAACTACATCACGATGGGATCTACTTTCACTGAGCCACAGCTGCACCCTTTCGACCCGCTGACGGCCAGCGAGATCGAGGGCGTGATTAGCATCGTGAAAAAGGCACATGGCGAGGTCTTCTTCAATGTTGTTGCCCTCCAGGAGCCGCGCAAGGCGGAGATGACGGCATGGCTACAAGATCCGACCAATACTCCAAAGCCACATCGTATCGCCGACGTCGTGGTCATCGCACCCGGTGGCAACGTCTACGATGGCTTGGTTGATATCAAGGAGGGAAAGATCATTTCCTGGGATACACTTGATGGCCTTCAGCCAATTGTAAGTAATGCTGCCTCTGAACCCGGAAGACCAAAACTAACTCATGGATAAGATCACTATGGAGGAGCTCATCGCCGTAGAGCACGTATGCCGAAAGGACCCCAAGGTTATTGAGCAGTGCAAGATCAGTGGCATTCCCGAGGAGGATATGCACAAGGTCTACTGCGATCCCTGGACCATCGGATATGACGAGCGACACGGAAGCAAGGTCCGCTTGCAGCAAGCTCTCATGTACTATCGGCCGAATGTGGACGACTGCCAATACCAGTATCCGCTGGATTTCTGCCCAATCTATGACGCTGATAAGCAGGCCATCGTGGACATTGATATCCCCAAAGTGAGGAGGCCGCTCAGCAAGACTGCGGCGATCAACTACCACCCGGCTGGTGTTGAGAAGGCTGGGGGCTACAGGCAGGATCTGAAGCCGATCAACATTACACAGCCTGAGGGTGTGTCGTTTACCATGAATGGGCGTGAGATTGAGTGGCAAAACTGGAAATTCCACATCGGTTTCAACTACCGAGAAGGTATCGTCTTGAACAACATCACGTATAACGACAAGGGCACTGTCCGACCAATCTTCTACCGACTCTCGCTTGTTGAGATGGTTGTTCCTTAGTAGGTTGACACCTTTTTGCGCCGTAGGAATTACCTACTAACCCAGAAACAGCGGAAACCCGGAGCACCCTCATCAGCGCAAGCATGCCTTCGATTTGGGCGAGTACGGTGCTGGCTATATGACCAACAGCTTGTCTCTGGGCTGTGACTGCAAGGGCTCCATTCACTACCTCGATGCCGAATTCCCCGCGCGTGCCGGCGGCATCCGCACAATCAAGAACGCTATCTGCATTCATGAGGAAGATGCTGGTATTCTCTTCAAGCACACAGACTTCCGCGACGAGTCTACTATCGTGACCCGGGCGAGGAAACTCATTGTTCAGCAAGTGTTTACTGCCGCAAACTACGAATACGCAGTTCAGTGGATCTTCCACCAGGACGGTACCATCCAGCCTGAGATCAAGCTCACCGGCATCCTCAACACGTACAGCATGAACCCAGATGAAGATACTCACGGTTGGGGCACGCAAGTTTACCCTGGAGTCAATGCTCATAACCACCAGCATCTCTTCTGTCTGCGCGTAGACGCCAACGTGGATGGGCCTAACAACACTGTATTCCTGTCCGACGCTGTACCATCCGATGCACCGGTCGGAAGCCCGGAGAACTATTACGGCAATGCATTCACTGCCAAGCGCACCAAGCTTGCGACGAGTGGTGAGGCATCCACAGACTACAATGGCAAGACGGTACGGACCTGGGAGATTTGCAACACCAACAAGCTGCACCCTTACAGCGGCAAGGCGGCATCGTATAAGCTGATCAGCCGCGAGGTACCGCCGCTGCTGCCAAAGGAGGGTTCTCTTGTATGGAAGCGAGCCGGTTTCGCGAGGCATGCTGTTTCCGTGACGAAGTGTAAGTTTTCGAACTCCGTGAGGCCTTGCTTCGCATCTAATCCCCTCCGTAGACAAGGATGATCAACTCTGGCCGGCTGGTCGCCATGTGCCTCAAACCTCCGGGGAGCCCTCACTGGGTCTTCCCGAGTGGATCGGCGACGGGACCGAATCCATTGACAACACCGACGTTGTTCTTTGGCACACATTCGGTGTCGTCCACATCCCGGCACCAGAAGACTTCCCTGTCATGCCGGTTGAGCCTATCACGTTGCTGCTCAAGCCCAGGAACTTCTTCGGCAACAACCCCGTCATGGACGTCCCTCCCAGCTACGCTAGCATGCCGAGCCAAGTGGCTACCGGCAATGCGGGAGTGTACGATGCGGCCGATAAGCTCAGCAAGTTGGCTTTTACAAATGGCGCGAATGGCACGAATGGCACAGACGGAAGCTGCTGTGCTAGTAATGGGGCCAATGGGCACTGAGGCGCCGCGATTTGATGAATAGGGAGCCTCGCTGACAGGTATTGCGATCGTTCTGTGAAACGAGGAAACTGAATGGGTATGAATTTATTTTAGCGTATTATATTAGCATGTATCAAGAATGAGAATTTTTAACTTTCAATACCTGGGCCGCTCCAAGCATGATAGCTGCCTCTCTCATTACCCCTTCCAAACCGAAACATTTTTCTCACGTTCATACTCCACAAGGCTGCATTCTACTTCCCTTCTCACATACGCTAGTACACGAATTAGCCTTTGCGTGGAATGCTCGGTGACCTAAATCTGAGAACCAAGTTTGTTGTCATATAAGCTTCGGAAGTGCAATGAATATTTCGTAAGCCCGACCCGGCAGTCATCTACTAGTCGGTGAGCCTTAACGACGGGCGACATAGTGCATGAAGTAAGATACTATGATATGATGGTCATGTAGCACTGATAGTACATCCAATTCCAACATAAAACGTCTCAGCGCACTACCCTGGGAGAATGGCCAAGGTCTAGGAGAGCTGCACGTGTACGTACCTCCCGATGGTTCCGGTGCTCCCTCGTCCTGAGCCAGCGTTGAGCTCCGGATGGTTGATGCGGTGGGTATTATCGCAGTCCAAACGTGGCATCTGACAGTCGCATTAGCCGGGTATGGATAGGGAGACAGAATGAATTGATTCACTCAATGCGAATACGTTCTGGTCAAGACTGTATATCTCATCTTCCATTGATAGTCGGATGCCGATTTGATAGTCTTGGGTCGCTATCCAGACGTATTCGTATTCGGCGAGTACTGTAAGGATTGGGCTAGCGTAAATGGGGTCCGTCTTCCACCCTGCCGAGCCCAACAATACCCCATAGAAATTAACATTGCCAGGTCGTTGAGGCACCTCCAATATAAATTATATGGATGTATGGATTGCCCGGACCCTTAATGGTTCGATAATGCCACCGATCCCTGTTGACGGCGGCCCCGCGTCGACCTGTGCGAACCCTGTAGTTACGGGGCGCGCATCGCGGAGGCTTTTTAGAATACCGGTACAATCCGGCTCCACCTCACCTCACCCTGGATATAAGAGGCCTTGTACCCAGACATTAGCACCAGCCTTAATTGTCCGGCTTCTGTACCTTTAGCAAACATGGCCGGTTTCATCCTGAAGATCACCGCCACCCTGGTGGTGCTGCTCAGCGCCGCGCTCTACCAGATCCAGTTCCCCCGCATGGTGAGCCTGGGGTTCGGACTCGGCCGGGCCCTCGAACCGTTAAGCGCATTCCCGTACACATGTCGCCGGATCAATCACGAGCGCCTCAGGGCGTGCGAGGATATGTGGCTGTCCGAGTCGACGCGGCAGTTGTTTCTGGCGTGCTCGGAGCCGTCGTCTCGGGCTGCATGGATGCCGAAGTAAGCACTGCCAATGTCAAGGATACATGGGAAAATGCGACGGGCTAACACCGATTTCGCCGGTTGCAGCGTGGGCCATCTAAATGTCTCGGGAATGCACCTCGACGACGCTATCGTGGTGCTTGATTTGGACGACCTGAACGCCGGCGCCGAAGTCAAGCCCCGCGTTCTGACGACACCCGGGTTCTTTGGCACGAACGGAGAGGGACTTCTGCACCTCGTCAGCTTGACAGGTGTCGATGGTGAGGATGGAAGTATACGACTGTGGGTCATCAACCTGAAACCATCACTGAACACGACGACGGGCGAGCTGCTCGACCAGCCCAAGGTCGGCGCAAATGTGACCGTCGAGCTCTTCACCACCAGCTCAAAGGCCGAGACGCTGGAGTATGTCAAGACGTTCGCGCACCCGCAGATAATCAGTCCGAACCGGATTGCTCCGGTTGGTGGAGATAGCGAGGCCTTCTACTTTACGAACGATCACGCTGCCAAGGTCGGCTTGGTAAGTTTTTCTACCCTCGGCACACTAGTAAGGGGCAATTCGAATTAACGCTTGCATTGCAGCAACATCACCTTTCACCCCTCATCGGGACCGGCGACGTCTCATTTTGTGAGGGCTCCAACTGCCGGCAGGTAGCGCGGGGCTTCAAGATGCCCAACGGTCTTGCCAAGGGTCTTGATGGTTTGATCTACGTGCCAAGCTCCATGCTTGGCACCATCGATGTTTTCCAACCGCAGCCCAATGGCGATCTTGTCAAGGTAGATAGCATTGACACCGGCTATTCGCTGGACAATCTCTCGGTGGACCAAGACGGCAACATCTTTGCAGCCGCTATTCCGGACGGGATCAAGTTCCTCGCGGCGAACTTAGACCCGTACAAGAACAATGCCCCTGCCACCGCTTTGAAGGTCACCAAAAAGTCCGAGGGTGGATTTGAGGTTACCAAGGTCCTCGAAGATGGTTTGACCGAAGTCTTACCTGGAACTACTTCGGTGGTTCATGATGCCAAGACTGGCAGGGTGTTCTTCAGTGGTGAGTGCTCACGAAATCGAATTATTGGTCCGGTGGAATGACTGACCGCTATAGGCGTTTTTTCTCCGTACATCGCGGTCTGCGACCCGAAATAAGCAGTATTTTGAAGTGCAGAGTCGATTATGTACTATGGGTGTAATGATAAGAACATGTCCAATTGCTGGATGGAAATCTATATGGCTAGCGCCAGAACGCCTATGCTAATTCCACTTTATAACTTTTCCGGTACCAATTTGTTTCGTGTGTACTCCGTATCCGTAATACTCGACACCCGGGCAAGCCGGATAGACTTCGAGTAACCAGATCGTGACCTCATATGGTGTAAGGCTTATTCTGAGCGCTATGGGGTATCATCAAGTCAAGTGTCCAATTCAAGTTGTCGCGCGCGTTGAGACGGACGTCATTGTCCGTGCCGATGAGGACACAGACGACCCCTCCCGTGGCTTCTGGCACCATATAGTTATGCTGTTCTTCTGTCAGTAGGTCTGGATCGGGACGTGGGTATGTATGATCTTACAGCGTCAGGAATCCATGGACTTCCGTATCCACAACTTCTTTCCTTAGTGCTGCTAGCAACTCCTGAACCTGGTCGTGGGTCCAACCAAGGGCGCCGGTGAAGACTGGCATGGTCGCACCTTCGAGGAAAGTCTGTACATTCTCGGCCATCATCTGGCCCTGCTTTTGTAAACGCTGGCTCGGCGGCCATGGGTTCAGGGGAACCGGGTGTCTCCTCTCCTGGACATTCAGGCAGCCCCTATCTTGCATGATAGCCTTCCATTGCAGAGCCCAATTAGGCGAGCTGCCAAACTTCCTCATGCCCCTCTTGAAGTTCTTGTTCCAGATGTTGAACATGTTGAGCGAGTGGTTTGGAGACTGAAACTTGACGATCCATTCTGTAATCTCAATCCAACCACCAGGCATCAGATGCTCCCACATAGTTTCGAAGAGCTTATGCTTGCCGTTTGGAAGCTCACCAACCATGCGCATGTGAATGAAGTCGAATGTGTGGTCAAACGACCAGGGTTGAGAAGCATCTATCGTCTCAAACCGGCAGTTGGGCAAAAGGTACGGGGGCCTGACGGGTTCAACATCTATACCTAAAATGAGAGCTTCAGGATGCTTTCGAGCTGAACGAAGACTGTCAGTTGCATATCACAGTCATAAGTGGTGGTGCAATGCTTGCCCATTTGCTGCTCAAGTCAGTCAAGACTTCCGCAATTTGCAACACGGGAGAAAAAACTAACTAATGGCCATAGCCCTGGTCCTGTTCCAATATCAAGCACCCTCCTGGGCCTTGCTGGACACAGGAATAGCTTTCCATCGAGCACTTCTAAAAACAGGTGGTGCTGAAGTACTGTTTTTGCCAATGAGTTACTGTCGTCGCAGCGTCGTTGATTACCACTTACTGTTCCTATCCCTCTCTATCTACACGAGCAGGCATTAGCATCGATCGGCCTTGGCATTCTCGCAATGGCGTCACTGGGGCCAATTACCTGATCATTTGGTAGAAAGGCCTTGCCTCGAAACCCTGCCTTCTTGTTGAATGTTCTCCCCAGTTTTCTGGAGAGGTACCGTACAAGCCGACTGGAGTTCTGTTGCGTAGAGCTTCTATGTGGATCATGTTTCGTCAGACACGATAAAGATTCCACGCACAATGGAGCATCTCCATGGAACCTTACCGCTTCAAGGTTTTGACAGTCTCTGGTCCCGAACCGTCGGACGAGTCCTCCGCTGGATAATACTCCACATTATCGAGATCAGCGGATGCTGCGCTTGACAATGACAGCTGATCATCGTCGATCCCAGCCTATTCGCAAATATGTGTCGGTTAGCAAAGCGTTTCTGCGGCTCCATCTTTCCGCATCATCAGATCAGGCGACGAGGGCGACGGGCAAACAGAGCAGAACAGATACAGTACCGTGGATGAGTGTGCATGTGACTCCCCGATACCCTTGGATGTCTGATGGGTGGATGGTGTGCTCGGGGGTGTCGAAGTGGCGGTGAGGGAGTCGCTGCTGGCCTTGGTGGTGGAAGTTCTCCCCCTCATGGACAGCTCATGGGACCATGTCGAGGACCCTGCTGTGGTCTCAAGCGAAGGCGAACCACGCAACTGTGTACCACTCTGTTTGCGTTTGTCCATCCATGAAGATACACCTCGGGCCGCGCCGAGGGTGGCTGCTTGGGCAAGGACAGGTCTTCCACGAGGCAGTATGCGACCCAGTATGCGGACTCGAAGGATAAAACAACACTAGAGAGACGTGAGCGCCAATGGCGACGGGGTGGAGGTCAGTCAGTTGGTTTTGTTGGTTGCAACTTGCAAGTGGGCTTCTGCGTCTTGAAGGGGAGTTTTGTCGGGTCGCAGAACAAACTGCATCAAGCGACCCGTTCTCCTTGGGCTCTCTATTTCTTTTCAATCAGTGCCCAATCCTTGCGTCTGCCCCTGGGCTGGGGATTCTCCATTTGTTTTGGGGATCAACCCGGAGTCGGTGGTGTTTACTGTGGGTGCCCTTTTTTTTCTCTCTTCCCAAGATTATTCTGGAACGGCAGGCCCCAGGGGTCACAGCCATGCCGGGTCGAGGCTAGGGGCGAGTCTAATGGGGAGGCTTCCCATCCGATTGGCGGCCGCTACGATACATAAGACCCGCGTGTCTCGCTGTCGGTGGCATGTTCGATTGCTTTCCCGGTGGTGCATCGTGCCTCGGGTCGGCGGCACTCGTCAAGAATCGACGGCAGCAGGGTGAAAACCCGCCGTGAAAAGACCGCCCCTTGGCCTGTTTCCAATCGTCTTACACATTTCCACCCCTCGTTTGGCCAAAAAAATCCCACCGGCCCCTGCCAGCTTAAGCCTTAAGAGGCATGGGGAATCGAGCTCATCGCTGGAGCGTCCGACGCTAGATGATTGGAAGCTTCGGTGCGTGCTGGCTCAGTTCAGCTTTTGATCCACAAACCTAGGTAACGTTCAGCCGGCTGAGCTTCCTTGGTGTCGCGTCGCAAATGAGCTCGAACCACGTTCCGAAACGGCGCCACGGAGATTGAAAATGTACTGTAATGCGTATGGCTGGGATTGCCATTTCTCCATTTTCTACATCGTCAGAGAGCTGGGACTGGAAAGCCACGTGGGTTTATATAGTGTCTGCATCGTATGCAAGATTTAATTTCCGTGAGATACGCGGTGACTGCAGGCCGTATGACGAGTGCGTGTCGTCGCTAAAACTGCGGTGCTCGTAGAAACTAACGCCAAGCTGAAAAGAATTCCACTACCCCCGCGCCTCACCCGCAGCCACAGCGCCGGAGCCCCTTAGCGAGCTAAACAAAAAAAGCAAATCGTCGTCATTAGACCGTGCCAGACCGTCGGGGCCTGGACGCCTTAAACAGCAGCATCATTCCAACCACTTCCGTCTCCACCTGCTCGAACTCCTGCCTCAGCGTCTTCTCAATCGTCTCCAGGTCGTCATCCCAGTTGTTAAAGATGTCCAGGCGGTTGTATATCCTGAGATACAGTCTGCTGAAAAAGCCCCTAGCGTGCTTGTGCCCCAAGACAGTGCAGCCCGCCATGGCTCCGTCGTCCGACAGCAACTCCTTGTACGTCGCAAACGCGCGCAACTTCTCGAGACCGCCCGGCACGCAGTGGAACAGGTTGAACATGCTGATGGTGTCGTATTTCCTCAACGAATTCTGGAGCGCCTCGGGCAGCGCCGCCGTGATGTCCGCCTGGACGCAGTCGACGACCGAGTGCGGCGCGACCGATAGAACCCGGGCCTTGGTCGCGTTAAGAGACGTCTCGTTGAAGTCGACCAGCGTCAATTGGTGCCTCTCCTGGTTGCGAATGGGACGGCCCAGCACCGTCGCCGGGAACCACCCTGTCGCCACGCCAATGTCCATATGGCGATGGGAAAAGTTGTCGGCAAAGAATGGCAGCAGCACCGAGTCGGCGGCCGCGCCCCACGCATACTTCATGTTGAAGCCGAGCACATAGTGGTCGTATATGCGCGCCAGGAAGGATCGCGTGTAGATGCCCTTGTAGAAGCGATCGCTGGATTCTTTGTGGTCCGCCATGGTCGTCGAGTGATGCTGTGAAAGCGTGAGAAGGCAGGTTGCGGGCACGACGGTCAAGCTCGCGGTCAGTCTCTGGGTAAGTACCTATCTGGCATATGCACTCAACCTGCTGGCCCGAGGAGAGCTGCCACGGAGCTACAGGCTGAGTGGGCATGCCCTCAAACTCGTGCAGGTTGTGCCAATTACGAAGCAATATTTACATGGGCCCATGCCGGGAGCCCGGCCGCAGTCCTGCATGCCGATAACATGACCGTACAGCCAAGCGGAGTTGCACCCCTCTTTGCTGAGCGCCGCCGGCAGTCACGCGGTGCTCGCGGCGCTTCAACGTACGATAGAGACCGTTACTCAATTCCGGTGAATTGCGCCATTTCCAAGTGAATCATTGGCCTCGGCTCTCGATTGCAGAAGGGATATGCGTCATAGGGGGGACAGGTGCATGCGACTAACGTCGTACAACACATACTCCTTATGCAAGTGCATGCTCCCTGCATCTTCTTGATAAAACTAACGGCTCCTGCCAGAATCCCGGCCCGGATTACCCATACCGTTTTGGATCCCCTCGCCTATTTCGGGTATGGGTGGGGACCGATCGTAGTCCGTTGCCCTGCTGCGTTGACATCGAGCCAGCGCCGCATTGGCCAGCCCATACCCGCTGTAACTTTATACTATTGCAAGTATATCGCACTATCTTTCGCGCCGCCGGCGTATCGACTGGATGATATGATGGTGGAAACACTGAGCAAATATTCCTCTTGTATGGACTCTTGCCACTGCCGCCTGATAATCGGTAGCCAATCAGAGATGCATGGCCAGGACAAGGGTCGGTGGGTATCATACGTGCAGGAGTAGTTAGCGCTCGCAGCTTAGCTTCGTGCAAAGAACCCTTTACGATACTTCGATGCTGCGGGTCGAACTGATAAAGTGGGAGGATATGAGGGGATCAAGAACGTATGGTCACAGCCATGACCATGTGCCCCAGCCAGTGGACAGTGTGCCCCAGTATGGGAGTCGATCATCGATCATGATATCCCATACGGGGGCGGGACTGGGGCGAGAGCCATCGCCCGCGGTGATAATAACCAGCAGCTGCCTGTCTCGACTCCTGGTCCGTGTATGATATTGCTCAGACGACTCATTCAACATGGAGCAGGCTAAAACGATGCCCATTGCCATCACTGGCATGGCCTGCCGCTTTCCTGGCCAGGCCGACACCCCAGAAAGTCTGTGGGATATCTGTGCTGCTGCGCAGAACACGTGGTCCGAATGGCCGAAAGATAGACTGAACGAGAGTGCGTTCTCGCACCCACAGCCTGAACACCTTGGGACCGTGAGTAGTATGACTAGGCTACCTAGTCTCGCAACTAATGTCGTCCAGTTTCACAGCAATGGAGGCCACTTCCTTACCGAGGATGTCTCACTATGGGATGCCTCCTTTTTCAATTTTACCGCAGATATGGCCAAGGCCATGGATCCCCAAGTCCGACTCTTACTAGAAACGGCCTTTGAGGCGTTCCAGACAGGTATGCTAAATGGGAGCTTAGACTTGGCTATAAATATGAAGAATCAGGACTAATGCGGGCCAGCCGGACTACCATTGGAGAAGCTTGCAGGATCACAAACTGCCGTTTTTGCTGGATCAATGTTTCGTGACTACCATGACTTACTCATGAGAGATGCGGAAAATCTACCGCGATACCATGTCACCGGAAATGCTGCAGCTTTTACAGCAAACAGGTTGTCTCATTTCTTTGATCTGCGAGGCCCAAGTGTTAGTGTTGACACAGCATGCTCTACAACACTAGCGGCGTTGCATCTGGCATGCCAGAGTCTCCGCACGGGAGAGTCAAATACGGCTGTCGTGGGAGGGTCGAATCTCATACTACATCCTGGCTCATCCATGAGTCTATCCAATCTCGGGTGAGTTCGCAAATTTCACAAACCCCCGTTTTCGGTCCGAGAAATGCTTACACTCAAACGAGGCTCACGGGTCGTGCCGGCAAATCTTTCAGCTTTGATAGCCGTGCTCAAGGCTACGGTCGAGGTGAGGGTGTTGCGTGCATTGTTCTGAAGCCTTTGGCAGATGCTCTTCGAGACGGAGACCCCATCCGAGCGGTGATCCGAGAAACTGGCATGAATCAGGACGGCCGAACTCAGACCATCACGACGCCGTCCCCAGAGGCACAGAAGCAACTCATCCTGAGTTGCTACGAACGTGCTGGCTTGGATCCACGAGATACCACGTATGTTGAGGCACACGGAACCGGTACCATCGCCGGCGACAAGATCGAGCTTGGCGCTCTTGGTGCAACAATCGGGAAAGGGAGGAGTGTAGAAGATCCCTTTTACGTCGGCTCCGTCAAGGCCAACTTTGGACACACCGAGTCCACTAGTGGTCTCGCTGCTGTGATTAAAGTTGCGATGATGTTAGAGCATGGCCAGATACCCCCACAAGCGTTGTTTGAAAAGCATAACCCTCGGATAGACTTCGAAGCATTGAATATCAAGGTAAGATGCATTGCTATCTCAAGGTCTATCCTCTTCGTATCGACGCTGACCGACTAGATACCCACTGAATTAGTAGAATGGCCAGACTCCCAGGTGCGTCGGGCCTCGATCAGTAATTTTGGCGCCGGAGGTGCGAACACCCATGTTATTATGGAAGACCCAAGCTTTCTTTTGGGTGTAGACAATCAGATTAATGGTAAGGCCACGAGCAATCATGGGCCGATGATTAATGGTTCGACGGAAGCGAATGGCCATCACCCTGTCAATGGCAGATTGGATACTAACAGCCACCAAATCCTAAATGGCTGTACATCGACCAATGGTTCATGTCTGGATAGTGGACCTGCCACGAATGGAGTATCAACGACAGCCAACGGCGACATTGGCACCGGGGTCAACGGCGACAGTAGCACCGAAGTCAAGAAAGCCACGAATGGGGCTCACCATGGCAACTGCACTGACATTGACACCGAAAACGTCGCTACGCTCACAAAACCTAACAAAGCTCAAGATGGTGATTCCTGCTCCGTGGCAGACGAATCCCTCATTTTTACGCTCAGTGCTCGGGATGAGACCAGCTTACGTGCCTCTGCCCGCAGAGTTGCCGACTACTTGGGCCGAACTAAATCATTGCCTACCGTGCATGATCTTGCTTACACTTTGAACCAAAAGCGAACACATTTCCCGTGGAGACTAGCAGTGAATGTCGCAACGCTATCCACGCTTCGGGAAACGCTGAGCGACGCGTCTCTGAGGCCTTTGAACTCTCCCCAGGTGCCTCGACTGGGATTTGTGTTCACCGGACAAGGTGCCCAATGGTTTGCTATGGGTCGAGAATTGATCGCTGCGTATCCAAAATTTCGCGAGGCATTGGAGGACGGAGCAAGCTACATGCGTTCGCTAGGTGCCGACTGGGATCCTATAGGTAGGTCTTTCGACCGTGCCGCAATGCCGCATGTGTACATCTAACATACCCCATGCTAAAAACCCATGCAGAGGAGCTCGGTAGATCTGCAGAAGATACGAAGTTGAACCATCCGTATCTGAGTTTCCCCATGTCAGTCTTGCTCCAACTTGCCTTGGTCAGACTATTGAGATCATGGGGTATCGTACCTACAGCTACTACCGGTCATTCGAGTGGTGAGATCGCTGCAGCTTATGCCTCTGGAGGACTCACATTCAATGAAGCTGTTGCTGTCGCTTACATCCGCGGTCGGTTGACTTCTGACTTTGTGGAGTCAGGTCGAGCCTGTGGAGGAATGACTGCTGTTGCGACTAGCAAAGAGAAAGCCAGAGAGTATTTTGAGACTGCAGATGTCGGGACCACAGCAGTGATCGCGTGCGTCAACAGCCCCGACAGTGTCACAATCTCTGGTGACATACCGGCTCTCGAGAAGATTGAGGCATTAGCTGGGCATGAAAATCTCATGTTCCGACGACTCAAGGTTCCCGCAGCCTATCACTCCTTCGAAATGGAGGCTCTGGCCGAGGACTATTTGAATGCACTAAAACCGCACTTTGACGCATCTCACCCGCAGGCATTCGAAGCCACGTTCTCCTCGCCAGTCACAGGAGGGATTGTCGAAACACCTGCAAGCATACATGATCCCAGTCATTGGGTGCGAAACATGGTACAGCCCGTTTTGTTCGATGACAGCCTGAAGGTGATGGTATCGGGCCAAAAGCCCACAACTGGCAAGAACATTACGACCGCGGTTGACTTCCTTCTCGAGATCGGTCCTCATGGCACGCTCCAGGGTCCAATTCGCCAGATCCTGGACAGTATGAGCTTGCAATCAATGAAGACCAGTGTCGGCGCTTGTCTTAAACGCGGGGATGATGCCGCGAAGACTATAAAAGAGATGGCCAATACACTCTACTGCAAAGGATACCCGGTGGATCTTGGAAATGTGAACTTTCCAAGGAGATCGCGTCCACGCAAAGTCGTACATGACTTGCCTACGTATCAGTGGAATCACTCAGTGGGTTACTGGGATGTGCCTCATGTTGCCGTCGATTATATGCAACGGAAGCATCCCCGCCATGATCTTCTAGGAACACGGGTCGAGGGCCTCAATCCAGAGCAGGCTATATGGCGTAACACCATCCGCATCTCTGATCTTCCATGGCTCCAACACCACGTGGTTCAATCTGAAATTCTCTATCCGGCCGCAGGTCTGTTGGTCATGGTGACAGAAGCCATGCGCCAGCTCGATGAAGAGACCGGCAAGAGAAGCCACGGATATGCGCTCACAAATGTCGATCTCTCGAAGGCTGTCATCATCCCAGGTTCAGGAGACTCGTTGGATTTACAGCTGGTCATCAAGGAACCATCGTCTTCATCAGCTGACGACACTTCGGCTAGAGGATTTGTATTCTACAGCAGAGCCAAGGGGACTAACTGGACTAAGCACTGTCAAGGAAATGTTTCGTCAGCCGAAAATGTTGCTCAAGCTGTGCCCGTTGGAGGACTCAGCCTCATCCCCATGGACGTTGGTCATTTCTACCGATCCGTTGAACGATCGGGCCCTACCCTCGGGCCTACTTTCCGAAACGTGACACGCCTATCTGGTGGCGAGCTTATGGCAGAAGCGACGATCACTGTGCCTGATACAGTCGCCATGATGCCATCGTCGTTTGCGTCGGAATGCTTGGTGCATCCAACAACATTAGATGCGTGTTTCCATCCGGCGTGGGCAGCTCTGCCCACTGCCGTTCTCCGCAATCTTGGTCTCTCTGTCCCAAGAACCATCCAGAGCCTTTTCATCAGTAGCAACGCCCCGACAGCGCCGGGGACTGAGCTAGGCCTTCGGGTGTCGATGGAAGAGGCAAGCACAGAGGGGTTCAGGGTATCGATGTCCATCTACAGCCTCGAAGATCCAGACCGTATCCCCGTTATCAGGATCGACGGACTCAGCATGGTGTCCATATCGGAATGCTCTGCACCTTTGCCTACCGACGAATTGATGTTGCTTCACACAGATTGGCAGCCAAGTCTCCGTTTCCTATCTCCAGACGACCTCCGAACTCGTATTATCGAATCGCCGGATCCCGCAGAGGCTGTCGTTTTTCATGAGCTTCAACAGGCTACAATCAATGTCATACACGATGAGCTTGAGAAACTGAGCTCACAAGATGAAGACAATCTCGAGTGGTATCACAAGAAATTCGTCACCTGGATGCGCGATCAGGACACCACTTTCTATGGGTCTATGGCAGTCACAGATGAGCAGGGAAAATTAGATCTCTACAGCCGCGTCACTCAATCCTGTGTCAACGGGCGCATGCTGGATTTAGTCAAACGAAATCTTTCCAGCTTCCTCAAGAAGAAAGCAGACCCGTTAGAAGTCATGGCCAAGGATGGTTTCCTGTCAGAGTACTACGCGAACATGATCAAGCTCACTCGATGTCTCCACCACGTGGAGAAGTATATGAAGCTCTTTGCCCACGAGAACCCCGGTGCTCGAATTTTGGAAATCGGCGCTGGGACGGGTTCGTGCACAGAGCCGGCTCTCCAAGGGTTGTCCCAAGATGGCAAAGCGCCATTGCTGGTTGAGAAGTATGTCTTCACCGATGTGTCTGCTGGATTCTTCGAGGCAGCTGGAAGACGTTTTGAGCCATATGCCAATCAGATGCATTTCCAGAAGCTGGATATTGAGCGCGACCCACTTGATCAGGGCTTCGAGGAGGGCGATTATGACCTGATCATATCCTGCAACTGCCTCCACGCCACAGGTAGTTTGCAGCGTACTCTCGGCAACGTGAGGAAGTTGTTGAAACCTGGCGGTAAATTGTTATTGCTCGAAACTACAACTCCACATGTTGACCAAAGTCTGACATTCGGTCTCTTCTCCGGCTGGTGGCTGAGTGAGGAAGAGGAGAGAAAAGACTCGCCTCTCTTGAGCGCTCCTGCATGGAGTAGATTTCTCTCAGAATCTGGGTTCACGGGCGTAGACGTCGCGCTTGGTGATGCTGGGAGCGCCGAAATCTCCAATTACTCAGCTATGGTCGCCACAGCCACCGACCACACTCATACAAATGGGGTGATGCGCTCGAAGAATGTTGCTTTGATTCCCTTCCCATCTGCTGAAGCAATGCCTAAGGAGTGGCTCGAGAGTCTGACAGCCACACTAGGTGACACTACAGAGGCCAATATCTCTGTTATCGCGGACTCAGAACACCTAGCCGACGACATATCAGCTGCATGTGTACTGGCAGTTGGCGATGAAACCCTAGCCTCAATGGCGTTGACCAAGTTTGAGTTCCTGCAGAGGGTTCTACTAAAGACTGAAAATGTCATGTGGGTTTCTCATGGTGCTGCTGCCGAGACTGTCCGACCTTCGGCTTCGCTTCACACTGGTTTGCTACGAACCCTGCGCATGGAGCAAGGAGAAGACAAGTACGTGTCCCTGGACTTGGATCCAGAAAGGGATGTTTTCACGGAAGGAACGATTAAGGCTATCTGTGATGTCTTCTACTTCAGTCAACACTCGCATGGGATTCATGAATGCGAGCTCGCAGAAAGAGCAGGCAAGATCCTGGTACCTCGCCTGCGTAGGATTCCTGGACTGGCTGGAGGGACGGTCTTATCTAACGAACCTGAGAGCACACAGGTCAGCGTGAGTTTCATCCATCATCGGCTGTGACAAGCTTACTAACTTGTGTGAATCAGGAATCAATTGAGCGTGTTGACGTTCAGATCGAACCCAATGCCGGTTACGTGGTCGTTGGCGGTATGACCGGCATTGGTCGAGAAATTGTTCGATGGCTGGCTCGCAAGGGCGCCAAGAATATCATCTTACTTTCGCGTAGTGCAGACGTGTCCAGAGCCCAGGATCTTCAAGCTGAGCTGCTGAGCGTTGGTTCAAAACTCATCCCCTACGCTACCGATATTGCCAGCAAGAATGATCTTGAGAGGTTCATCGGAGCATTAAAGACCATCATGCCCATCCGAGGAGTTGTCCAGTCCGCTCTTATTCTAGACGACTCCTCATTTACGAAGATGACACTTGATCAGTGGGAAGTGCCGCTTGGCCCCAAATATCACGGCTCAAAGAACTTGGATGAACTCTTCCACGGCCCCGATCTCGACTTCTTTATCATGTTGTCGTCTGTGACGGGTATCCTGGGAAGCCATGGCCAAAGTAACTACACAGCCGGATCGACTTACCAGGACGCCCTTGCGCGCAGTCGGGTTGCAAGGGGCCTGCCAGGTGTGTCGATCGACCTCGGCAGTGTTCTGGGAGCAGGCTACGTCGCGAGGACGACGGGAGTGGCTGAACGCGCTGGCAAGGCTGGTTGGCGGGCACACACCGTTCAGGAAGTGCTCTACATGGTCGAGCTAGCGATCAAGAACCCGCGACAGCCAGAGATGGTAGCAGGCATCGCGCCGTGGTCGGAGTCGGGCCAGCTGAGCTGGCGCCAGGAGGCCCGATTCGCAGCACTGCCGCTTCGTCTTGAAGCATCAAAGGCCCCGCAGAAGGACTCGAGCACGGTCTCCCTGAGAGACCAACTCCAAGCTGCTGCATCCAAGATTGACACCATGGTAGATGGACTGACGAACCGGCTGGCCGAGATGTTCGTTCTGTCTCCAGCCGATATCAACCACACTCAACCACTTGCCGCGCTTGGTGTAGACTCCCTGGTTGCGGTCGAGCTGCGCAATTGGCTATCCGCCAATGTTACACCTAATGTCACCATCTTCGACGTCACACAGAGTGGTAGCCTTGTTGAGTTGGCAGAGAAAGTCGTTAGGAAATTTGCTTAGATTCACGAATGGCGAGCGGGCGTTTCAGGAAATCGTCTAGAGCAGCACCATGTGGGGTGAGAGTAATGGGGCGGGGGAGGTCAGAAGTTCCCTTTGTATAAGCGTGGTCTTCGCAATTAATTCCAACAGTATCTACTCCCTGCGGATAATTTATTCGTGTTTTGCACATTGAAAACCATCTCCGTCGCAGAGAATGACCGCCACAGCGGACCTTTCACCCGATACCGACTACATGCATCCAGCCGCGATGCCTCACCAATGGCCCCGTCGACTGGATCATCGTCTAACTAGTGCTTACTGGTGGATCTAGGAAGTGTCAGATGGCAGATTGTAACAGCCGCATTTTCATTCGGCGCCGACACTGCATACGAGGTCGGAATTAAGTTGTGGGTTGCGGCGAAAGTGGAAGGTCGCTCTCCGCTGACTGCATCGGCTCCATGCGCTGCAATGCAAGGTCCGCGTCAAGCTTATACTGCATGCTTCAGGGGTCAGCCGGACAGAGGGTGTAGCATTGGATCAAGCTTTTCTTGTTCGAAAGATCCCTGTTCCTCTGTTTCTGTGTCTGGTGCTCTGCCCTTCTTATTGCCAAGCTTCTCGCTCATCCTTACACTTCCTGCACAGTCCACAACTTCTCTTGAACCATCCCCAAAGCTGGGAAAGCCGTTTACCACTGAGACCTCAGCATGTTCTCAATCACTCCCTACGTACTGGCCGCTGTCGCCATCCTGATTCCCAACCTGCACGCACAGTACAGCGGGTCCAACTTTTTCACTTGCTATGACGTCCAGCTGCCCAATGGGACATTCACCAGTCCTCGGTGCTGCGTGAATTACACACAGTCCACGGACAACTACTACACTGGAACAGACTGCGTTGGCGGCTCCGTATCTGAGGATTCAAGCATCTACTACTGCGCAAACGGCAATCCGATCAACCCACCTATTCCCGGTGCTGTGAATCCTGCGTGTTGTGGTTGGGTGAGTTCAGTGTTCTCCGCCTACTCTCCGCCACGGGCATAAGCGTGTTAAGTTTCAAGCTAACAACGAGCAGTACGCCAATACGACTTCTTACTTGTGCACGCCAAAGCCGGTAGCTTCCATCTGAATGACGCTTCGTATTGGATTTGGGGAAGAGGCTGGGGAGGACAGGACATCGATTTGCATGTTGAGAGGCATGGACCTGGATGAAAGCTGCGACGCCCTGCATTCCCGGTTTTAATGTGGTCTCTAACGAGGTAATAAAATCGCAGGCTGTTACGGAAAGCTAGCTGAAATTTACTGGCTGGCGTAATTGATACAATTCGTGTTTATATATATATCTAAAGATCAACATTTCTCTGCTTTCTTTTCCACCACCCACGTCCCCAGAAAACAGGAAATCCTTTTACGTTGGTCCCTGGATGATAAATTCTTCCGTTTAACTTTCTTTTCGTCGAAATATACTACATGGTTTTCTGTGGTAATAGCTGGTGGCACTTTTCCCTCTATAATAAAACTTTTATGGGGTTCAAAAAGTGGGCTTTTCCATATGACGAATAAGGACATCTTAAGTCATATTCCTATCATACCAACATAGGCAAGAATCACACAGGAAGAAATAATTTTTTCCCCTAATATTTGACAGGCCCATCATGTACGGCATTGTATTTGCCCAGAGATTGGACAGCTCATATGTCCACTTTAGATCAATGCCTAGAAAGGAATAGAGTATTCCATTCCGCGGAAGATTTGCACTACCACCATCCGATGGTAATTATACTTAATTCAATATAACCAGCAAGGGAGAAATCTATTCCAATACTTCGGCATATATTTGGTAGCCAGTTACCGAATGAGTCTAGGATGAAAATAAAATGTGCTTGAAGGCGCCTTTACTCCAAGTTGATAATCGTTGGTGGCGCCAGCCATCCTTAAAAAAAAGTCCAAAAAGCATCATTTGTTAGATGATGAAAACCCCAAATTAGACTATTCTCAGAGGAATATTTTCTAGATGTGCAGAAACGGAGCCTCATATGGGTCGGTATGCTAATATGAGTCGCCGGGCCGTACAGCTGTAACCCCCTCTCCACCAGTGTCGGCATCGTTTTCAATCAAACGGTGTACATAAACAGCTATCAATGTTCAATCGAACAGGGAGGTGGTGAGCGGAAGGTTCTATTTATAGACATTTGGGTTGGTTAAATAAGAGGCCATTTTTCCAAATCGAGACCTTGCTCCTAGAAACACGTATCGATTTTGCCGTGAAGTCTCATCCTTTCAGTGCGATGTAGCACCTTATCACCCTTTGGAGGGTATGCTCAAGCGTGGCTATCGATTTTCCCAACGCTGCTTCGTTTGCACATCAATATGCCACCGACTACCACGAAGACGATAACACCGATCCCTATGATAGCTAAGATGCCGCCGTTTCCCATTGTTCAAGGGAATCGCCGTAGGCTCGGCGGTTTTAATCTGTACTGCACGTTAGTGGATTGAGCTGATTGATGTTGGTACCAATGCCATCCATCATATACAACTTGTGGACTCACAAAGGCTATAGGTTAATGATCTAGATTGAAGATATGCAGGCCAAGAGCAATGCTCCTATCTTAGCAGCAAGGCTTGAAGACGAAATTTCGAGAAGGTTGAGGATGTTCTTTTTTCGGAAAGAGGATTTGTGACTACTGTGTTTGGAGATTGCGAAAATTTCGATTCTTGGCATTTGAAACATGCAGAAAGACATCAGTTGATAGAAGCCCTTGAACCAAGTACGAGTACTCTCAAAGGCGCTATTAAGGATGTCACAATAAAGGAAAGGCGACTGTTTTGGGCTAGACAGCAATGGAGAAGAAAGAAAGAAATAGTCATTGTCGAATGCGAGATGATGAGCGGAGTTCATGGTCAACTGAAACAAAGCTGGGTCAGGTGATGTTTAACATTCGTTGATCTAGAGAGAACAAGTATACCCTTTATCGACGATACTCAGAATAGCACGCTCTTATGTAGGCCAGTCGTCAAGGGAGCCGGGCTCTAACACGTGTGAGTAAGCCTCAAAATCAAGATAGATGTTACCGATGGGGCAGCGGTAGTATCGATGTAGTCACACTTGAGCATTCTCGGAGGACCGCTAATTGACAATCCTGGAAGTCATTTTCAGCTTTTATGAATTGGTCTTGATAATAATATATTGGAGTATATAACTAAATGAAGGTCGAATAGGTGGTTCTACTAAATCACAGGGGTACCTGGGAATTTCATGCACTATACGACGGTCGACTGTCTGGTTATGATCGCGCTTATCGAGTTTATAGCACCCACCAGTGGATGGAAAAAAGGGAGTCATCAGCGCAAATGAGAATTGCAATTACACTTGTGCTAAGGTACCGCAGACGAGTATGTGAAATGTGTAGGAGCGATAAAGCGGACTCATGGCGCGAACCGAGGAGCCGTACATATGACGCGACCCGCGATTCACATGCAGTCTTGAGCTCTGTCTGGTATCAAAGAGAATGCCACCATTGATGGCACCTGAAAAGTCCACCACCGGTATACACCAAACCTTCGTCACCAGCCCAATCATGGACGCGACCAATAATCGAAGTCTCCAGCTATGACCCCCTATACCGTGTTTTCTGGCGTGTAAATGCGGAACTCGTGGAGGTCTATCGAACTCTTATTCATGTTGTTACTCAAGTATCTTGGCCTGGCTTCTCTGAGGGCGCTCATTTCGCCCGTCAATGGCTTCCAGAATTGGTAGACGAAGATTGTAGCCAGCACTATCCAGGCTACTCCTATAAGGGTGATGAAGGCTGCCATGATTTCGACCTGCACGTGTACTGGTAGTTCCCCGGCAGCTGTTTGAAGTGGAACTGCCATGGTGTTTGATCGAGGGCGCATCTGCGCTGATCTGAGATATATGATGAATTCCAAGGTCGTGGGCTGACTCGTGATCGAATGAGGTAGAATAGGATTACGCAGCCAAGTAAGTAGCGCAGTATCAGAGTATGGCGGCGGCTCCAATGCGTAAATATTGATGTGTGTTTTCCTAGATGTGTTGCTTCTATAGCCTCGACTAGGAAAGGAAGTCAAGAATAGATGAGGACCATGAGGGGAAGGTGCTGAAGTTTCCATTTTTCTCTGTGTCCTGGCTGTTGAAGTACAATGAGCGATTCACTTCCATCCATGTCCCTGTGGTACCCGCAGTGTGACACCTGTGACTCAGTGTAAGAACAAGAGCCATGACCAAGATTTTTGGGAGGGAAAACAGTACTACCGGAAGATGCCCACCTGGTCGCAGCGAAAGATACATTTAGCCGCGCCTAGGTGCGATTAATGGACCACTCACATGGCGGACATAGATTGGGCTGAGGCATGTATCCAGGGCGACGTAACGGAGCAGAGCGGCCACTCGGACCGACATCATCGTGTGCGCGCCGCCTTCTACTCCCAGCCAGATGTCACTTTGCATAATATTGCGGCCATATCGCAGCACTTCATATTCTACAGCCACTCGGCGTTTTTTTGGGCAGTATATTAGTTATGTTCGTATCACGCGATTTTGTCTTGGCCGGCGACATTGCTCAGAACTTGTCCCCAGATCTGGGAGTGGGGTGAATGCTTACATTACGGAGCGGGACGTACATGTATTCAGCAAGCTGGCGGCGGATTCAGTAGGTGAATCAAGGACAGCCCATACTCCATTGATGCCACCGTAGAATGCAGAAGTCGAAGCTGTGATGACGTGCACCTGGAATCTTCATCCGTCTTTGGAGGTTCGGGGGAAAACCGCTGGCAATATTTTAATCACGAGGCTCGGTGTTGTATTGGTCATTAACCAGTTGTGGTTCAATTCGTAGGCAGGCGGCGCGCTTGGGCTCCGTACGCTGTTCGCGTGCCTAACCCCACTTACCTGGAGTAGCTGGTACCTAGAGTTTAGGAGAAAGCTTTGGGTTGTCAACATAACTTAGTTAGTACTGAGCAGACCTAGAGCTTAAATATCTCCTATATCTGTTGAATGTACAAGTGTCATTACTCAGTAATCCTGCGGTGCCTTGTATGAAGTTTGCCCAGTATTGTGAATGGGTTGAGTAGAATAGAGGCCAAGCATAGAAGACCAATACATTAACTTATAGCCTAAAACCTTATTCTGATCTGATCCACAGCAATCACCTACGACAGCATGGTCGCAGCATTGTAGGTTGCAAACCTCTCCGCGAAGCACGACCTTTGACACTGCACTCGAGAACTTAGGACCTAAAGTTCTTCGCAGACCCTAGTATTGCACGCCGGAATTGGATCACTGGATTGTTGTGGGGCAGCTTTGTGTCCGTTTGCCTGGTTGGAGTTTTTTTCGAGGCATCCTCTACACAATAGAAAACCTTAAGCACAAGGTCAACTACATGGCCCTCGAAAAAGTCTCTTGGAAATCGGATACAGATTTCCAATGGATTCGCTTGCTTCCAGCGTGTCGCGATTGCTGCGATAACAGTACTACATTTGTTGAAACTGTCGTGTCTTTGGCATAACTCAATATTTTTGGCTCATTGCCTTAGGGTGAATGGACTTCAGTTGGCTGCAGTGTGTCGGCACCTTTCCACGTTGTGGGTCTATTTTGGGTATTCTCTGTGATCGAGACGTATTCAATCGTAGATCGTTCATCACTATGGCGGTTCGATGAATCATATTGGGTATTTCCGAGTGTATCAACATGTCACCCAGCAGCTCGCACCTTGGCCCGTTCCGCCCTCCACTTCCCCCATGAAACCACAATATTCACATCCGTATCATGCTGCTCCTTCGGTACGTAGAGCCACCGGCCCTCCTCACCATTCCAGCCACGGTTCGGAAGAAACGCTTCCAGCATGTAGTAGTTATCCCTCATGTATGGAATATCGGCTGTGGGCGGTCCACTTCTCTCGAGGAAACGATCTGTCCCGGCCTCGATATCCTCCTGGGTCAGCCTGAATCTCCGCCGCTTGTTGCCCTTGTTTGCAGCATGCCGACTGATGGCCCGCGTTGTTGAGCTGAGATGCTCCTCGAGGAGCCGTGCATGCCATAGAGGGCTATCGAGCGCCTTCCGCACAATGCCCGCGTGGAACTCGACCAGCTCCCGATTCCATTCCGGATGCCTACCCCTGGGAATGATGGGGATGGGCTCTCCCTCATCCAGGTTGTCCTGCCAGTGCGCAAAATCGGGGATGATATTCAGGCTGGTCCACCGAAGGAGGCAGACGAAGCAAGTGCATATGAACTCTGGATCAGGTTGTTGGATGTGTTGAAACGGTTTTTTGACTGCATTCTTGAGCTCTACCCTATCCATGCTCTGCAGTGCACCATCTACATCAGATCATGTCAGTAACCATCGAGACATTGATCGCGCCCCAGAAACAAGCCCTCGGAGGTAATAACGAACTAGGTTAGAGGATGAAGGTACGTACGTGCATCCCGGTCGACATCCCGCAAGAGCACAGGAGTATGGAAACATTTCCTCAAACAGCGATACCGCAGGTCGCATATCTGATCCACGATCCTCGCCTCTTCTTGCAGGATGACGTTTTGATATGCCTTGCTCACACGACAGAGATTGAACATGGTACTCGGCCGGCAGTAATAAAAGATCTCAAGAACCAGCTCATATGGCAAATCCAGGATGTGCGCAACCTGCGACTTGACTTTGTGCTTCTTGTCCCTGAGTTGCTGCTTCCTCCCAGCACGCTCGGTGCGTTTTGAGCGAAGCTGCAGGGGTTCCGTCTTGTCCTCCAGAGGCTCGAGGACCTCGTCGTCGAGGGACTCCACCTTGCGCATATTGGCTGCAATCAGGCGTACAGCACCAGAGATGAAGGGAGTACTGGAAGGCTTAGAATGAGTCGCTTTGCAAAATGGCCTTGCGTTACGTGCCAAGCGCAATGCACATTGAGATACAAATTTAAGTTTTTCCCACACTGAGGTCATCGAAGGCCCTCGGAATTTAGCAAGCCACTTAACGCCGCCTAACAAGCTCAATGCGGGGCAATTTCGCCGCCTCTACACGCCTCACTCCAAATGGATATAAAACATACTGATACTGCTTAAATAGCTCTAACCCTCTGTGGCAGTTTGGCAGCAAGTTTTCCTCACTCACACTAGGTATATCTTGCGCTTTTTTCTTGCCCTTGAAAGTCCGTTAGCGTGCTTGCGGCGAGCAAGAGCAAGGTCGCGCATGGAGCGCGCGTTTTCTATGCAATGTAGTCCGCGGTGTCTGCCCACGCAATTCAGTTAAGAAATCGGTAATCAAATTGACATATAGCTTCTACTAAAACGTCCAACATTTTACTTCAATCTTATCACTTCTTCATCTTCCTTGGTCCTGAAGTGTCAAACTATGGAGCATCATCTCAATGGTGTCATTCACATGGGAAACGTCGAAAGCGTTCAACAAAAAATCCCTACCCCTCAATACACGTCAAAGGTCGTGGCAGGAACCACGACGTTCGCTCAGATACCAGACTCCTCCTGGTTTGCCATGATGCCTTGCGCGATAGGGGACGCGTCCCATTGATCGCAGACCCTGCGCGTCTCCGTCAGATCACCCAGGTAATCAGGCATATCCTTGGGGCGGATCAAGATCTGCATCGCAAGACCAGAGCTTGCATGCCACGCGATGTGGCAGTGTAGCAACCACGCGCCCGGATTGTCGGGCTTGAACGCCATGGCCAGGAAGCCGCCTCTCGGTAGCATTGCAACGTCGCGGCGCGGTGGGTTGTCGAAGCGGAAGAGTTTGGGACTCTCAACCTCGTCCCATGAGGTATTGCTCTGCGCGAGGACGACGAAATCGCTACCGTGAAGATGGATCGGATGGTTGCTGTAAGTAATTGTTTAGACTAGATGCATACCGAAACAGTGATCGAAACGAGAGCTCTCAACTTACACTTGAGGAAGACTACTTCCGTCAATCACAAGATATACAAAGCCCTCGTCGAACTCCTCTTCGCGGCAGGGTTAGCTTACGAGGACTAATTGACTTAAAGCTCAAAGAACCAACCTTCAACGATTACATAATTAATGTCATCGAGAGCATGCTCCACATCAAGTATTGTAGGCTTGCTGAAATCGATCCACAGCGGATGTGGTGTGAAGACCCAGTGCGTGTAGTTCACAAGGCCCAGAGTTTCGCTTACATTCGCTCGATGTGCATAGTAGGTGTCTTTCGTGACATTATTCTGAGGATG
The DNA here is from genome assembly GCA_039778275.1 of Seiridium unicorne. Taxonomy (NCBI): domain Eukaryota; kingdom Fungi; phylum Ascomycota; class Sordariomycetes; order Amphisphaeriales; family Sporocadaceae; genus Seiridium; species Seiridium unicorne. The sequence continues at coordinate 177,509 of JARVKF010000412.1, forward strand.
ATGATCGACGCGCCAGGGGACCATTGGGTTGAGAAGATCGGGGTGAACATCAGCGCATGTCGTGTTCAGGTTCTTGATGCTATTGGTAGTCGTTGGACAGGTCGTACTTGCGCTAGAAGAACTTAGATGGGTTTCAAGAACATAGCAACAATGAGATGTTAGCAGGTATATCAGGACTCACCCATTGTATTTGACAACGGCTGTGTTGTTCTCCGGCGTCCAGTCGTTGAAACCGCCACAGTCGTCTTGGGGAACCGTTCGCATCCAGTAGTCAGTATTTGCGTCTGCCTTGGCCTCCACGATCACGGTATATCTTTGCCCTTTGTAGAAAATCAAGTTAGTCAAGAGGGGAATACACATAGAGAGGCTTCATACCAATTCCAATAAAGAGATCATCCACTTCGAATGGCTCAACTGCTACCAAATCACTCGCAACCACCGTCATCTTGTGGTCGTCAATGGAGAATTTGAAACTGGTAGTCGATGCCCCGTTGATCAATTTGATAAGATGCTTTTTGCCTGGAGTGAAACAGGTCTGGAAGTAGGAACCACCGGTCACATTCTTGTAGTGACCATGGCCGTTAACCAGAATGCTATCGGTGTCTACTGCATTGCCGGCTATCTCAACATCGAAAGCCACGTACGCGGTGTCGTGTACCCAGTCAGAGATCAGGATGGGGCCGAGGTCGATGTCCCAATCTGCACTGGTAGGGCCGTGGATGACCAAGGGTCCAGCAACACCCTCTGGGTATTGTAATGAATAGTGGCTGTGAAACCCTTTGGCATTGTCAGCGGTGATAGGAGAGAGCCGGTAGCCATGAGACTTACAGGTGTGTCCATACTGTGTCGCTGTGAAATTATAGGTGAAGCTATCTCCAGTTGAAATGGGACATTGGGTGATTCCATTTACTCCATCCATCTCATTCGAGTTCAGTTGGCGAATGCCATGCCAGTGTATGGTGGTCCCATTGGTTGCAACCTTATTCGTGACATGGATGACCAGCTGGTCGCCCCAGCATGCCTCGATAGTGGGACCGGGGTATTCGCCGTTGAAGTAATTACCGAGGATCTTCTCTACGCCATCTGGTTTGACCTAAGGTTGTTAGAACTTCCTCGAGTCATAGATACGATACGGTGACTCACTGTTTCATTTGTAGTAACCTCCAACCAGTACTATTAAGTTATTAGTGACCTGAGCATGGGGTACGTGGTGATATTCCAACCTCTCTAGTTATTCCTGGGGGTACCTGGGCAAGATCGTCGTCTGTGGTAGAGTCAGTCAGAGTCCCACATAGGTAAGATGTGACGTACAATCGGACAATATATCATACTGAGAGAAGATGGGATTCACAGAATTTGGGTCTCTAATCCAGCAATCTCTTGAAGTCTCGGAGTTGCAGAACTCCCAGCCCTTTCCCTCCAGTTTTGGGTAGCTACATGTGAATGGCTGGGGTGTACTGCACTGAATCCCGGGACAACTCTCTTCTGCAGTATCGTTTGGAACCTGTGGAGATAAATTGAGAGGCTGTTGATCATGGTAGCTGTCTGTAAATGGGATAAATGGTGATAGTTGCGAGACTTGCAACGCAAAATCAATGCAGTCTCTAAACCAACCCATCTTGAAGTATAGATAGAGAGGTAAGGAAGGGCTGGAAAAGGATCACTGGTCAGTGACAGTGAAACTGAGCCTGGGCTTTCCACCTTTAAGTCGTCGTCGTCGTGGCTGTGTGGCCGATGGACACAGCTGACGTTGACCGTGACATGCAGCCCGTCTTTGTGCTGCATTGCTCGCTTTTTGGCACCCATTTCCCTGGCTCTCTGAATATGATCCAACGAATCAATTAGTGATATTGTATCGATAGTCATCAGTGGCTGTGACTTTCTTGGTTTCATTCCTCGTATTGGAGCTCACCCTACTCATGTCGACCTTTTCGAAGGTATCTCAGATGTAGTGACTAGAGTCAACCCCCTCGGTCAGTCAGCTAACAAATTTAATAATATGACCATTTTGAGGATTGAGAATTAGCCGTATACAAGTAAGTAACCGCCGGAGCACCGGATGTATTGTCGGTAGGACATTCTGCCAAGGTGGTCAGCAGGGACCCCAGGCTTCGGTCGACATAACCGATAGGGGTAGTAAATGTCGGCAAGGCAAAAATCTGACAAAGAGCAAGATGCACTGATTCGTTGGGGCGGTTTGCGCCAAACAGCGTGATCCGTAGGGCTGAGCTGATATGCATGCCTAGCACGCTTACGGCAGCACAAGGATATTCGCACCGTAAGATTGGGATTCAAATCCTCCGCGCGACCAATCAGCGGACTCAAAATGCACAGATAGCCTATTGATAGCTTATGAGGCTTGTTGCCGGCGCAAGGTAGCTCGTCTGCTGTTGGAGTCATAGCTAGGAGCATGGTTCGGCTGTGGGCGACATTCGGGATCACAAGTGCCAACCAAAGAAGCTTGCCCACATCACCCAAATTTCAAGGCGTTATGTCTTAGATATTTTCGAGGAATTGATACCACTGCGGATGGATCACAATGATCAATAATATTATCCATATGAAACACACAGCATACTGTAGGACAAACTGGAATGTCTCCTGCTACAATGGTCATCAGCGTTGGTAGTGGAAAGGAGAGCACCTAGGTGAATTAGCGATCAAACTGCTCGAGTACCTATCAGCATTAACGGCTCTGGGGATTTGGCTTTATCTGCTACCCTCCTGCCTCGTGACGTATTTGGTCGTCTGCCATATCGATCCTGTCAGACCGATGAACGCCCGGGCTTGCACCAATCCTATGGCAAAATACCCCTGCGGTGAGCGAAGCTCGGTTGTGGTTCTACTAGCATTCATTTAGCTTAGGTCAAAAGAGCGAGCTCGACTAAGCCAACCGGATTGTTTTTGGCTTGATGTTTGAGTCAGATTCGTCATGCCTAATCAGATGTGCTGCATAGGACAACGAATGTTGGTGAAATATGAAAAAAAACGGTCAAGCGATTTTCCTAGTCGCGCGGGTGGAAACTGATCCGTCATATCGATAAAATACGTTTTCTTTCATTTTGCATACTAAAGAAATAGCTCCGGGGGAAGACATAAGTTCTGGGTATTCTTTCGAAATAGGGGCAAATCAAGTGAGGCTTGCTCCCTTCATCGTTTCTCCGTCAATCGGCTTGAACTACATATCTTAGTAATCATAAAATTCTTCTACCTATTCTCGATTGGACAATGGATCTGCCGTACGTCTCCATTTTAAACTCTTTCTGCACCAGCTTAGTGTGTTCTTTACTCCTGGGAATAATATTCGCAGGAAACGGCAATGGCTTTGGGTTCGGTGTCGGCTCATAACGGATATCTAGCTGTACCTCCTTCTTCGTCGCAGGATAGATGGAGGTTTTTTGTTGCAAGCCCAAGCAATGCGCGCCACCATTACTGTCAAGGCACGCTCGATGAAGTTCGGTCCCAGGCATGTACGACGGCCGTAGCCGAATGCGGTGAAGTTGATGAGGTTCGGATAGAGCGTCAGAGGCTCTTTGTATGTCGGATAAGCAGGGTTCAGCCATCGGTCTGGATTAAACACGGCACCGCCCGGATACATGTCTCATTCGGACAATCTGGAACTATGCCAGTCAGTGTCGGCTTCCATCATCTTGGATCGGTTGTATATGAACTTACCTGTAGTTAGTATGCATGAACGTCCCCTTGGGAATGAAGTAGCCATCACATAAATCATCTTCCTCGGTCATATGTGGTATACCAATCTCAACCACAATCGAGCGCCACCAGATCTCTTCTCTGACCACCGCCCGTACGATGGGCAGTTTCGGCAGGTCGTCAAACACTGGCACGCTAGTCTATGAAGAAACGAGCCACGCTCTCACCTTGAGCAAAGCCGCTCGTTTATTCATAGAACCGGCAGCCTTTCAAAACCTACAGCGCGATCTACTTCAGCCTGCAACTTAGCCTGCCATTATTGGGACCGTCGAGGTCAAAGACGTTGCCAACGAGAGGAAGGTCTTCAAGTATTTAACCAGTCTGATGTAGAATGGATCATGGTATTTCATACCTCTAAGGTCCTGGAATATCCTTGGCTTGCTTCATTCGTCGGCGATAAGACAGTCTGTTGAGTAAATACACCAGCCCAACGCCCACGAACGCCGCTGGGGCTATGGTCTGAAGACTCAGCATCGTTTCAAAATCCTTCGGATACCGTGTCTACTAGAAAACTAAAGAAGAAACTGGAAAAGTAATTGAGCGACTGTCATCACTTAATTACTGTATTAAGAACATATCATCGGTCACCATATCATTATTCTGGTAATCCTCCTAGTTGACTAGTGCTAGTATAGGTCACTTGTAGTGTTGAAAGTTAGTCTTCTCATTCCCAACCCGCATCTTGTCATTGGCTATAGCCAGCAGTTTCAAATCCCAGGTCTCAAACGACAATGACCTCTAATTGGGCCGTAGTCGATCCTAGCGTTATTGTCAATAAGAAGCTATGTAGTCTAGCGCTGGCAGCCGATAAACTGGTAAGTCTCCGAACCACCAAACAAGTCTCCAGGTAACCAACGTAACGCAGAGAGTCTTGATCCCGGCGATCTTTTAGATTAGCGAGTAATGTGATTGGATATCATGGACACAGGGGCTGTGATGGGGAAAAAGTCTTGATAATCTTGTATTAGACCTACGATGCTTCTCGAGCATGCATGAAGGAATATACCCATTCAACAATTCCAGAAGTATTGCTGAAAATTGTCTAAAGATAACAGTACATGCGTAACGTCAGCAAGGATTTGTGCAGTGCTGATCTGTATGATCTGGCTGCGTCTAGCGATTTCGGCTCTCAGTACTCCTAGGAAAGCTTGGATGAGTGACCATTTTTATTGCAACGCGTCAAATGCTCGCGCGGCCCGTCTGCCTTTGAGTGGGTCTTACCACGGATTAACAGCCGCACTGTCAGTCATGGAAACTATGGGAATACCATTCCGCGTGCAAGCAGTTGCCCGTTTTGTCGTGCAATATTCGGATTCAGTTCCGTCTCATTGACCCCGCCCCCGCAATCGACGGCGGCGCCCCGACCTTGGTCAACGGCTATTAGTGGATAGCGGCGGCCCACTGGAGCGGAACGAGATTCCAAGGAAAGGCAAGGACAAATTCCGATTCCGATTCCCATGATGCCGAACATCACAGCTTGAATGCAATTATTTGATGCTATATGGCGGATGCATCCCCAAAAGCTCTGAAAGTGATATCCGTAATATAAACTACTTTGCTCTGCGAAAACCTTTTCCGTTGCTGCCTTGCCCGTTGAATTACAAGCCCCAAGGCGCGCAGATTTCAGTGGGAAGAGGCACCAGGAACACCGTCATAGCGCTTGAGACGCGAAAGCTCCGAGTTTCACCTCTCAAACCGCCACAATGCCTATTACCAACTTCGAGTTCAAGGAGAAATACAGATACCAAAACGGCTTTGGGTCGTATCAAGAGTAAGTCTCGCTCGATGTATCTGAACCTGCGCCAAGCTCATCCATATAGAACCGAGGCGGTACCTGGCGCTCTACCAATTGCCCAGAACTCACCGCAGAAACCTCCACACGGCTTATACGCCGAGAAGCTCTCGGGGACCGCTTTCACAGCACCAAGACATGAAAACCAGCAATCCTGGCTATACCGGATTTTGCCCTCATGCGCACATCCGAACTTTGAGGAGAGCTCGAGTGGACCATTCACTGCAGACAAGCCTTATAGCCAGAAGAAGCTCAAATATGTGCCTAACCAGCTGCGGTGGGACCCCTTCGACCATGATGACCAGACCGATTTCGTGGGTGGGTTGAAACTCGCTGCCGGCGCTGGAGACCCCACACTCAAGCATGGCGTCGGCTACTATATCTTTGCGGCCGGGAAGTCGATGGATGCGAACAGCGCCTTCTACTCCGCTGATGGCGATCTTCTGATTGTGGCCCAAGATGGCGTTTTGGATATTCGGACAGAGCTCGGTTGGCTGCTGGTCAGACCCATGGAAATTGCTGTAATTCCGCGCGGTGTCAAGTACCAGGTGCACTTACCTTCCGGGCCCATCCGCGGCTATGCATTGGAGCTGTACTCTAGTCACTTCACACTTCCTGAACTTGGGCCAATTGGTTCCAATGGACTCGCGAACGCACGCGACTTCCAGACACCGGTTGCCTCTTTTAGTGAGGACTTTGGCGCAACTGCCGCCGAGGGGTCCAACTCTTACACAATCGTATCAAAGTTCAACAACTCCTTATTCACAACGACCCAGTCCCACACCCCCTTTGATGTGGTAGCGTGGCAGGGCAATTACTATCCATACAAGTATGATCTTGGCAGATTCAATACTATTGGGTCCATTTCGTACGACCACCCAGACCCTTCCATCTTCACCGTTCTTACAGCTCAATCCGACCACGTTGGAACGGCCATCGCCGACTTCGTCATCTTCCCACCACGCTGGCTAGTTGCCGAGGACACTTTCCGCCCACCATGGTACCATCGCAATACCATGTCCGAGTTTATGGGTCTCATCGGGGGCGTCTATGATGCCAAGAAGGGTGGCCAGGGTGGCTTCATGCCCGGTGGAGCGAGTCTCCATAACGTCATGAGTGGTCATGGTCCTGACGCGGGCAGTTACGAAGGCGCGAGGAATGCTACCCTTCAGCCTCAAATGGTCGGAAAGGACAGTTGTGCTTTCATGTTTGAAAGTTGCTTGATGGTTGGCGTGACCGAGTGGGGTTTAGAGACCTGTAACAAGGTGCAGACTGCGTACAACGATCATAGCTGGGGCGGCCTAAAAGTTCACTGGAAGAAGCCGGAAGGAGTGAGTACCGAAAGTCATTTGCTGAAGTAAATGTGGTATCATTATTTTGTATAATATTCTGGCAAGAGTGAAGAGCAACCCACGACGAAAGCCAAGGAAAATAGTAACGAACTTTTATATTACTGGGGCTGATCACCAGGCAAGTTCAACTCGGGATACTCTGGTATTACCAGGCCACCTTTGCCCTCAGGCAGAAGCATGTTGATAGCCTTGTCAATCTTCAGCGACGTGATTACCCAAACGAATGTCTGTAAACCCCAGATACCCCACTCAGTTTTGGGATATAGAAAATTTGGTGTACCGGGTATGAGCTTCTGCATCTCGTCAATGTATGGCCTCAACACCTTATCATACGACTCGAGTGCTGCAGTGATATTTTCGCCGTGTTTCGCAAGCTCACCAGCCAAGATGTACGATCCGACCAGGGAAGCTGTCGAACCTTGACCCGTGAAACTACTCGGGCAGTAGCCAGCATCACCGGCGAGCACGACACGACCCTTGGACCATGACTCCATTTTTACCTGACCAATATGCGACATGTAGAAGTCGTCGGTCTTGTCGAGGCCATCGAGAAGCCGATCGCGCTGCCAAGCGCAGTCGTTGTAGAGCCTCTTCCATACCATCTTCTGCTCGTCCACAGTCATGTTGACCGATTCCTTCAACTCATCCGTCACGTTCAAAGTGCCCATACACACTTGGCTGACAGGTCGGTTGCCGGTCCGGGTGAAGACAATACGGTACTCGGGCAAATGAAACAGCTTCCCAACATTCTGTTCCCCGTCTTTAGGGATGCTGAAGAAAGCGACGTAGGCTCCTAGAGATTTGAACGTTCCTTGGCTCACCTCCTCGCCCCAGACCATCCGCCGCGTCCGACTGCCCTGGCCATCGCAGCCGACGACGAGGTCGTACCGCCCAGTCGAGCCATCGGAGAAGACGACATCTACCCCGTTTTCGTCTTGGCTGAGTTCTGTAGCATACTTCCCGAACTGGTATTTGACGCCGCCTCCTTTCCCCTCGCTCCGAGCCTTCTTACTGACCTCCAGGCTCTCCTCGTACAATACGTTTACGGCATCTCCCCTCATGATCTCGAACTCACTCGTGAAAGCCTGCTGGCCCTTGCCCGAGTCATTGACTGCCAGCAGTGCCTGAGTTCTGTCCTTGGCATCGACTAAGGCGAGGCCCAACTCCGTAACAGTTCGTTCCCTGATCTTCTTTAGGAGACCCAGCTTCCTCATAAGTGGAATGCCCTGGGCGCGGATGTCGATCTGCTGCCCTGTTGTCCGTAGGTCGTCGGACCGCTCCACGACTGTTATGTCGTGGTTGGGATCTGAGCGAAGTAAGAAAATGGTTAGCGCCGGGCCGCAGATGCCAGCGCCGTTGATGAGGATTTTGAGTGGCATTGTAGATGATGGCAACGACGTGCAATGGTGTTGATCGTGAACAGTGAATATCTAGTTTTTCAGGTAGTATCAGTTATGTTATATAACAGGGTGTAGTGAACATATAATTGGTCCTTTTTAAGCTGCTTATTTGAAGGCGTGACACCAAGTTTTAGACCTGGCTATTTGTTTATATGCCATGGCCGAGGGGAAGACAATTGAGCACATACACGGTATCAACACTACATGTATCTTCACACTACGCTCTCGAATCTAGTGCGACACCGAGCATGACTATTGCAAGAAACCAATCATTACAACGTGTCTTGTGCCCGAGCAGTACCGAGATTTTGTCCCCGTTAGCTCACGAACGGCCGCGACCGATGTGAGTGCCAGGTGCCCGTCGCAAAATCGTAGACGTCATTTTCCGTCCTACGAGTGGCTTGACGGAAACGCTACCCATCGGCCAAATCTTCAGCGACGGCGTCTGTGCAGCCGACCGTTGGAGACGCCTCAAATTGATCTAGACGCGATTGGTAGCGAATGTCTCGATTGCTTGTGATATTTTGTGACGCGGATCTCGGGGTCCGGTCATGATGGAAGTGCGAGCCTGTCGCGCGTCCCCTGCTGATCAGGGTCGGACCCGCGCTAAAAGACCTGTCAGCCCAGCCCAAATAAGTAAATCATACAATAACTTTAGCAATGAAACTGGCAATTAAACCCAAAGATAGCTGATATTCGGTTCCATCTCGTGAAGGTAGGCCTGCTTTTCTATGGATATAGACATAAAACCAGATGGATGCCCGACATATCTATCTACTTCCGATTTCCACGACAAAATAACCAGAATGTCCCAGAGGAAGCCGCTACGACAAAAATGCTCAGAAACACGCCGCCAGCCCAGGCGGGTATCGCCGCGACAGCCATCTCAGCAGCATCCTTAAAAAGGATGATGAACCCTCTATCGCCTCGTGAAAATGTCACGCCATCGCACCAGCAATTGTTAAAGAAACCAATGAGCTCCCAGAACGAGATGAGAATCAGCCACAACGTATTGCATGCCACCAGAATGCGGCCACTGATGCGTGTTGTCACTGCACCAACGCGGTACCACTTCAAGCTGGACGGGGGCGGAGGAGGCTGCGCCTCCGTCTCTGCGGCCGCTCTGTCTCTGTTCGCCACGTGTGATGCCTGATGATGCAGCATGGCAGCATGCGAAAAGAAGGAAGATGCGAAGAGGAGGAGGAAGGATAGCGTCCCCAAGAAGCCATATATCACGTAGCTGCCGGAACGACAACCAAGGCCAACCACTTCCGTGAGGTAAGCTACCGTCAGGGCAGCGCCAGTAGTGCCCCATTGAACGAAGAGGGCCATGGCCACAGCAATCGCATTCCTCTGCCAAAAGGCGGCATCGAGCTCGCCCCATCGTGGATACTCTGCCGTATCTTTGGGCACAATCCTCAAGCCGTCTTTGGTTGCCAGTCCGCAGTATTGCAGCACACTCAAGGTATCTCCTCTGAGGTCCTTATGTCGAAGCTTCTCGTATTCGGGCTTTTCGACGCCATTGAGATCCTTCCTGGCTTCGAAATTCTTTGCCGTGCTTTCAAAGGCATCGTGTACTTGCCTCGCAACGTACCACCACGTGAACATTCGGGCATAGTTGAATGTTGGGCCCTCCTGCTTTTCATCACCTGCAACACTAAAACCCAAACAGCTCGGTATGACCTGCTCCTCTTCGAAGCGGATCTTGCCTCCCTCTACCGATGTTCTGACCAAAGGCTGCATCTTGTTGCGGCTGTGGGCTACGCGGAAACCCCTCTGCTTCTCGAATTTTCGAAACATGGTCACTCCAGTAGCAGGATCGAATTCCTCGAAAAATCCCTTCTCGCTATGTGAATAGACAGCAGAGATGGTGTCCTGCTCGTTATTTTCGACTCCGAGAGTTCGTGAAGTTGCATTGGAGAAATGACGAGCGCGCCCCCTACGATTGACCTCCACCGATACCATGGACGAACCTGCAATCGCAGCATCGTCTCGGGCTAGGGCGTGGGCGATTGTGCTATGATCATTCTGGGTTCCAACCATAATCCATCCGCAGATAATGGGGACCTAATCTCGATCAGTTTCACCAGCACAGTTTCGATGAACCAGGTCATACATACCAGCCAAACCCAAAGAGAGCCACCAGACAGGATCAGTGCCTCTGTTGGATTGCCCAGTGACGACAAGAACGCCGCAATCACAGTCAACACCCAGGACATAATGGCCACTATGATCTGAGCAATCAGTGAGAGCGTCACACCACGCCGCGTTCTCTGGACGCTTTCACTGAGCCGCTCCCACCAGATCTTGTTCTCAGCAAGCACCACTAGACTGCCCAAGCTGCCGTCGTCCTGAGACAAACGGAGAGGTACCTGCTGGCTTTCTTGAAGGAATTGCCGGGCGTATTTGACGGTTTCTCTCAAAGGCCCATGGCTCTCCAGCAGCCTAAACTGTGTCCTGAGCCAATGCTGATTGAGAATCGTTATCATGAGCGAGTATGTGACGATCATTGGGCTCCCCAGAGCGTAACAAAAGCTCATGAAGTTAGCGATCACATTATGCTCTCCTGTCTCGAAGGGTAGCTGTGAGGTGAGAGCCAGCCACGGAAGTAGATAGTTCGTCGCACCAGAAGAGAAGATCTGAAAGCTGAAGACCTGCAGTTTTCGTGAGCCCACTGTTTACCCCGTGTACAAGTCAAAAGACACTCACGGTTTGTAACTTATCCCAGCCACAATAGTCATAGCAGGTTCTCAGGTTGATGCCCCACACGTCATTGGCATTTGTGCTGATATTGACGAAATCTCCTTTCCGGTTCACTAGCCCAGAGAACACTTGCTGTTGTCCATTCGCGCGCACGACGTCGTCCAATAGCGCAACACACGATCCTTTCCACTGATCGGTGCTGTTATATCTAGCAGACAAAGCGTTCCATGTTTTTATTGTGGCGTTCATCCTAATAGTGTCGGAGGATCTGGTCAAAAACAGCGAATCTGCAAATCACCGCCCGCGAGATATGAAAGCGCTCTGAGAAACTTGAATTATGAATCACTTGGATCAGAAAAGCAGGTCGTTTGTTCTGCACCCAACAGGACTTTTGTACAGCATGTCAATAGCCTCGTGCTACCACAGTGTCACACATGTACACCTTGATCATGATGCGAAGAACCGAAGGCTGGGGCTTGCGACTTCTCATTTCTGCTGCAATCTGGACACCGCATGTTTTTGATATCTCGGTGCCATGGTGCGGCTGAGGATGGAGTGCATGACCGCCGCACCATCCCAATCCATCGGTTAGGTCCCTCTCGCCAAGGTGATAATGCGATTGCATAGGATCCCAATTGGTGTTACGCACCTTCTTCCACCACACCGAAATCCGCGATCTGGAGAGGTGTTCGTAGCTTAACGAGGGCGCTAAATTCCTTCCCTGGTTCCGGGCTGCGAAAGATCAATTGGTATCGATGCAGCCTTGCCAGCTGAGTATCAGCATAGCCACCACCAGCGGTTTACGCGTGGCCTGGACAATCCTTTCGGAGAGGCTCGAACTGCTCACCGAGCTCCTCCCCATGTCTTATCAGTGACGAATCACATGCCTTCTTTTCTGTCAGTACGTAGAGATGCCTTGGCATGCAATTGCGGGTCCTGCCATGATGACTTCGCTAAGAAACATTGAGAACCCCGCGAAGTATGCAGTCAGCTCCGGCGCTCACCCGGGTTTGGTCGTCTCCAGTTGTGCTGATCTCGATGTCTAAAGTGTGCAAATGAGATGTCGCGATAAGAGTGTGAGGATCATGTTGTAAGGCTGACGATGACCTCACCAGGGGAGCGCCGCCAGGCAGCAGGCAGCTGCATTGTAGGTACAATGTAGGCACGTAGGTCACCATACTATGAGGGATACGTCTGGTCAGTCGTGGATCAGTGGTGCCGACCGCCGCATGATGGGAGGTTTGCAGCTTGGTGAAGGAAGCATGAATTAGCTATCACAATTATAACAAGATTGAAACTCTATACATACTAGCAGATCCCGCGCGTTCCTGCTACGTATGTAATTATTACATCGTATTAGATTTATAGTCAACTAGCTACTACAGTATAAATCCATGCTCATTTCTTCCTCATTTCCCTGGGGAGGGCAATATAGAATGCGTCAGGTCCGCCAGCGTGTATTGTGGAGTTCTAGCGCACAGTTCAGGATTAGGATGTTCTGGAATTCACGAGGCAATGCTGTGCCATCTCCTGTCATTTTCGAACCCATACCAGTGTGGGGTGTCGGTGATCTGAAATAAAGGAACGCACCATAGTTAACTTGTCGATAGACCATCGATGATTTGTCGCAAGGTGGCAGAGTGGTCGCCATATGCAATAGGGCAGAGATAGGGTGGGTACAGTAGGAACCTTTGTACGCTAATGTGACAGGGTTTATTTATATCGCGACAGCGTCTACCAATTGAACGCCTTGCAGATAACGCTTGCCCACTGTCTTCATGACATGATCTGGATCACTTGCTATGGGGATAAGACGAGATGAGCATGCAGAAAAGCTCTCTTAATTGAGCACCGGTCTTCTGAAGTCGTGTGCAATTCCTTGTTGTACCAGTATAACCCGTATTGGCATTTAAGCTCAATTGTTGGCGCGTTTTGACATATAGCCACAACTACTTACTCCTGGACAGTAGCTATGGCACCAGGACCACAAACGGGCACCAATTTTGATCCGGGCCCTCAACTCGATCCCGTCACTGCGGACCTGCAGGACTTCACTGAGTCCCCCGACCACATTGCAACTGGCAAAGACTCCCTCGACCAGGGCGATTACGATGCGTCGCTGACAAATTTAGTCGACACGAAGCAGCCACGGTCACCTGTCTCCAGTCTGGCAATGGAGATAGGTGCACTCGCACTTGCCCTTACATGTCTGGTTGGACTTGTTCTTCTTCTCAGACAGTACGACCAAAAACCACCGCCTGAGTGGACCTTGGGTCCCTGGGGCGTCACCCTCAATGCGGTAATTTCTGTGATATCTCTGGTCTTCCGTGCTAGTCTTCTCGGGGCCGTGGCTCAGTGCATCGGCCAGTTCTGTTGGGTGTGGTTCAGCACACAGTCCAGGCCTCTCAATGATATCAGCTATTACGACGGAGCCAGTAGAGGAGCACTGGGAAGCTTGCGCCTCCTGTTGAGGCTCCGATTCATGTGAGTATAACCCAAAGTATCGCTGCCACCTTTCTTCTGACCTGCTGCAGACATTTCGCGAGCCTTGGTGCCGCGATTACGTTGGTCGCTACAATTACCGGCCCAGCTTTTCAGCAAACTGTTCTTTATCAGTTTCGGCCAGCCATCGACTCCAGTGAGCAAGCCTACGCGTTAGCAGCAAACAGATGGGGCGACAGTATTGTTGCAGGGAGCGAGTTTGTGAATGCTTGTAAGCTCATGAGAATTATTCCTGCCGGCGTTGCCCATCAAACACTCACACAGTCAGATGTTATAACTCCCCATGATATGGAGGCAGCTATTCGCATCGGCATAATGTCTTCAAATCTTCTTTCGCTTCCCGATCCACCTTTCAACTGCCCTACTGGTAACTGTACATGGGACCCGTTTAGCACCTTGGCTATAGGCACAAAGTGTCTGGATATCACTGATTCGGTATCCCTGAATTGTTCAGCCACAGACATTGACGGCTGCATCTTCGCAGCACCAAATGACCCCTTACTGTCAGCCATGCTCGAGAAAGAAAACTCATCATCCATCGCGATGGTTGTGAAAACAGGGCTCGCAGACGATCTAATCACCATGCCTGAACCATTATTCCAGAACCTGACTGTACTCCTAGCCATGGTCCAATGGATAAAAGCTTCCAACACTGCCGTCTACGTTGAGCCGGCCTCTACTCTCGAGGCATTCCGGTGCGTATTTTACGCTGCGGTACAAGAGCTACAGGTAAAGGTGGTCAACGGTGTATACTCAGAGGAAGTACTGCAGGAGCATACGCTCCCTGACAATACCCCGGAGGATTATTAAATGACTGGAGATTTCTGGAATGCTGCAAAGAGCTCCTCCGACGTTGTGTTTACTCCCCCATTTGCAAAATCGCCACCAAACCGAAATACCACATTCGTCCTACCCAGCCGTGCCTTTTGGAGTCTCTCGAGCGAACTTTGGCACCCCGCACTGCTGAATGGTGACGTCGGCATCAGTGGATCCAACGGGCCCATCAGCGACAGTGATCTGGTCCTCTCACTGTACAAAGCCGACAACATAACCCGTGCAATGTATACAATGACCAAGTCAATGACCGTGGCGATACGAGCAAACAGAACCAATATCTTACAAGAGAGGGAGAACAATTCACAGTTAATTGCGCCCGAAGAGGCTGTCAATGGCACTGTCTGGGTTCAACAGCAGTTTGTCAGTGTGCGATGGGGTTGGGTGGCCTTTCCGGCTGTCCTGATTATTCTTGCGACCATTTTTCTCGTAGCCACCATTATGAGCACCCGTGCGAAACACATAGGGTTCTGGAAAACAAGCCCTCTCACTTTGCTTTTCCACATGCGGCTCCCCGACGACGAAGGCGATTTCACCAAGCCGGCCGGATGGACCGAGTTGGAGAACCCGGAGGTTATGCGGAAAGCTGCTGCTGATCTGTGGGGGCAAATTCCCAAGGATGACCGAAGAGAGATCCACGTGTACAGAAAGGCTGGGCAACCTGGTGGGCATTTTCAGCCAGCAAGAGTTCAAAGTTCGAGATATAGCGGCGATTCGTTGGAAATGGATCGATTTTGGACTTCCATGAAATACGGTGTGGTGAGATGTTAGAGCAGATATACCATCGAATTTGACCAGTTTTCTTCGATCACTCACTTATGTTGTGGCGTCGAAATGTTTCGTAAGATCATGGATGGTCTCATCATGAATTTCATAAGCGTGCGCGAAAACTGGCTGCTTGACTGCAACTAAACAGTCATCTTGGTGAAGAGCATTGCATGTTTTAGTCTCTGTGCGTTATCTAGTGACCGCAGGACTTGCTAGTACAGATTCATTGGTTTATTATTGACTTCAAACACGAACTACTTTACGTTTATCTCTCCCCGTATGTCATGTAGTTGGTGGAGTGTCTAATTCGAACCACGCCATCGAGCCGAATTCCTCACGGATGTAGAGGCGCAATTCTTAATGCCTGTACTAAACATGCCTGCTTATAAAAATACGCAACCGCTTGGAAGAGGTATACTACCTCCCCGGTGGCGATCCTGAAATTAGCTTAGGCTCCAGATGCGAGGATCAAGTCCTATGCCACTACATCACCAACGATCTGACTATTGAAGTCGTCTTCCGTATCGGGGGGGTTCTCAGTGGACACTACTGGATTCTTCCTGGTACAGATCGCGGAATCGGCCAGGGCGATTATACAACGACTTCACCGCGTGGTCCACAAGCAACATGAACTTGTCTTCGTCCATGAGCACATCCTCATTATGCCAATCATCCTTGACTTCCGCCACCTTGCCATGCGCCCTGAAGTAATGCAGGTTCCGTTCCATGGCGATCGCATGGAAACAATTGATGCCCGTGTCCGGCATGATCTCCACCATAGCCCCGCGGCCTTCGTTCATAAACAGCGCCTGCGTCATACCAGCCCCGTGGATTCCGACGAGGATATCTGTGCCCCGCGCTATTTCGATCTGCTTTTTGAATGGCAGGGCAGCCCAATCGATGACCTGGACCTTGATATCCGGGTATGCGCGCCGTGTCGTGTTGACCAGTGCGCCGAGGTTGAAGAGCCGGCGGGTCTCCTTGCGGTCTACGATCGTCATGGTGAGTTGCCGTGAAGGCGGTTGGTTTCTGTCGTCTTTGATTCCGTAGAGGTCTAGGACTCGCCGAACGAATGTGCGTCGTATCTCGTTCACGCAGCCGTGCTTTTCCCAGTCGTCATGCCAGATCGGATTCGCGGCACCGGCCAGAGGAACGATCACGTTCCCTAGTGATTCGAGTGGTTGCTCCGGATTCTGGTCGATCAATTCCTGGATCCGGATGGGCTTTTTGTTCGAGAACAATTGCCACAAGTCGTAATACGGGCCTTCTGGGTGATCGTCAAGAATCACTACCTGGGTGCTCTGGTGATCTTCAGGGGATTTGAAGAATGCTTCACCGGTTTTCGAATCGCGACTCATCCTCAGAACGTCCATGGTGTAGGCCAAGCTCATAATTTCATGTAGCGAGTGGAAGATATTATTCGAGCCCTCGCGCTTTAGCAAGATGGTGAAGTTGCGTGATGCAGGATCCTCAGCCACGGGTTTCAATGCCTTGACGCCTGTGCTGTTGCGTACCTGCATCTTCATATACTCGTTGAAGATATACTGAGGGCCTGTGCCATACCAGTACCCGTGGAGTGATGTTAACGGTACCGCCGGCTTCTTCTCTGGACGGGCACATTCGAGATGGAACAGCTTCGAGTATCTGTCAAAGCGCACATCTTGTCCGATGCAGAAAGAGTCGACATGCGCATCGGTGTGTAAGCTTTTAGGTGTGTGAAAGCAAGTTAAGCTTGAGGATGATGCGTCTTTGGTCGAGCAGTAGCCCGTCTTGCCATCGCGGAGAAGATCGAGATACTTAGTGGTGAACCTGTCTGTGCAAAAGTCTGACTGGGTTGACCGGTAAGTGTACTCGTCTGGCACGGGTAGCGGCTCATGGCTGGTGGCAACAACTGAAGGAGTTACCGACACGGTAGTCGTCACCGTATGCTCCAAAGTTTTCGTCTGAGCAATTGTTGGCTCACTCGTAATAGACTCATGTATGAACTCAACGGTAATGTCTCCACTGTGTACTGCGACTGGCCAATCTGGACCGGATTCGGCGTTTTCCTTGGCTGCCGCACGCACCGGCTCCGGTTGAGATGGCGTGCGGATTCCGGAGACCAGGATGCCTGTCGGTATTTGTGGCTCGTATCTCAACTGATTGACTTTCATCAATATCAGTAGGATGGTGATAACCGCCAGGCCGATCTGCGTCGTCTTCATCAGCGCGAGGCGCCGCACGAGGAGACCCATGGCGAGGTTTCGGGCTATATCTTGGCGGGTGAAGTGTTTGTTTGATTCTGTAGAGCTGTTTTTCAGCTCTTGGCGCTCTTTCTCTCAGCCCTTCGGCATCTTGTTGAACTTGCCCAAGTCAGGTAGTGGTGGCACGAAACCGTACTTGGCACAGAAAACTGAGACCAGCAGCAATGTTGTCCCCCACGGGATCTCTCATTCTTATGGACTGGATCCATCTCCTAATTCTCTCGAGCCATTGCAAAGGTATTTTCGCATACCCCTGACTATTGTCTAGCGGCCCACATGCATGGAGCGACTAGCCATTGCGCTGATGCCGGAATAGGAAATGGTCTTTCAGCTAGACCAGCTACAGCCAGCCACAAGTAGCACGTAAGGATAATCTGCGACTACTTCGGGTAGAAATCCAGTCGTGCAGCCAATGGAAATCCGAGAGCAGATTCGATAGCTGACTTCAAGTGCTTGTCCATCTTATCGGGCTGTTTAGCCCCCTGCAGGCTAGACGGTATGGAGGACACCTACCGGCGCTATGAAAGCAGCGATTGAGTCGTTATTCAGATAACATTGTTTCCACTCTACCTCAGCTATTACACAAAGCGCGAATCTAGGCCTCAGGCATCGTATGCTTGAATGTGCCCCGCATCGGTAGATGGATAAGAGGGCATCGATGAGCCGACACAATACTGCCTTCGGTCGGCCACGATGAATGCATTACTCGGGACTACATTGTAGCCATTGTGAAGTATGGAAGACTTGAAACTGCCACCTCGTATACACTGGTTGTCGATGAGTCATGGGAATTGAAAGATTCGTCGTCAGGAATATCGTCAGGAAGAAGTGTACATCCGTTGGCACGTTCCTACGAATCTTTATTGAATGGCTGCTAGAATAGGGCTCCGCCTTCGACTGATGTAGATAATGGATGTCGTGTGGGCTAGCACGTCCGGGTGGTGGAACCACAAGGGTTGGCAAAACCCAGTGGCCAGTCCAAGTGACATTTGTTGTTAATGTAATGTTTGTTTATAGATTGGGTACTCTGTCAAAAGTGTTTATGGCAATATTTGCAGTATTTCCTTTTGACTATGTACATCTATCCATTTTTAGCTGGCAGCCTTGGCTCGCAAGGGCTCTTATCAAGCTCCTTTAGTGTATCACGGAACGTGCCGCGAAGCACCCCAAGAATCACGTCACGACGCGTCGTTCGCCATGAATTGCCTACACTTCCACATAACAGATAACGTCCACAATGGCTTCAAACAGTGGCAAAGGATTGTTGCTACACGCAATCAATAAGGCCGACGCGGTCGCATTGCGTTTGGTGCTTAAGTCGATGTGTAACTCTTCTGAAGAGTGCCATATTGAAGCGGCTAAACTGCTCCTAACCAAGAAGCGGAAGTCTACCGGAGGCTCAGGGCAGTCGAACAGTAGCAGCAAGAAGCAGAAGAGCGATGACATACTCATATCGCGATACGAGAAATGCTCCACTTGCAAGGAGGTTTTCGACGTCACAGATAACCGCGAAGATTCGTGCCAGATACATCCTGGTTTGTTAACCTCCTTATTAAGCCCGACCTTAGGTTAAGTTTACCATCTGACTTGAGGAAACCTACAGATAATCTTGGAAGTCGACCCTGAGTACTTGCCTGACGATGATGATATCCAGGCAGGAGATATTGATGTTGACGACGATTGGCGTGTGGAGGAGTTCCCGGAGGGCTTCGAGTGGCAGTGTTGCGGAGAACCCGCCAATGGGAAACCATGCCAGGTGCAGAAACATAGATTTAAAATTCGCTCGAAACAGGTGGTGTAGCGGTAGACGCAAATGTGCCTGTTTTGGTCCCTTATTGAGTAACTCAGAGTAACTCAGTATAATGCCTTGTTTTGAATTGTGAACAGCAGTGATTCACTGTTCATTGCAATAGTATATGTGGCTATGACTTTGTGAACGTAAGCGCCTTCGTTGCTTTGTCTGTTCATCTACTGACCACTCACTTATTCTTGTGACTTGCCAAGCTTCCCTTTGTCTTAAAACACCACTCATATCCGCATCAAGATAAGTTGCTACGACTCAACACAGCTATCTACTCAGCGCTTGAGGACTAAGTCTGCCAAGAAAGCACTACTGGCTCGAGTCATACATATCTTCCTCGGTCGATCGACTTGGAGTCAGCACTTGCAATCATGCGTGTGCATAGGTTTCTGTGTGCGATGTCATTCGCCTTTGCGGCAGCACAATCTTTCGCACATTCATACCAGGGCATCGATCGTCGAGATCTTGAATCATCCGCAGCTGTCCATGCTCAGACCATTCCCATCTTCGATGACCTATCGCCTCACACAGACGTCGTCACGAAGCGAGAGATGATCCCTGATATCGACCTTGACAGTCTTGTCGATAAAGTCTGGGACAAGGCGAAGGGCAAGTTTGACGATGCGGCGGCTGATTTTAAGAAAGGATTCGAAGGTACTGTAGACGCAGCTGAGAAGGCGTTCAACGATGCAGTAGATGCAGCTAAGAAAACCGTAAACGACATCAAGGATGCTGTTGAGAAAGTCTGGGAGGATATCCAAGAGCAGATCTCCGAGTTGAAGGATAAGGCCGCGGGTCTTATTCATGATTGGATTCACGAGCATATCGTCGAACCACTGATCAAAATTTTGATTGTCCTTGCCGTCATCTTCTCATTTCTACCAGTATGGTACCTGCTTCATCTTGTTGCAAAGCCATTTGTCAGGACGGGAAAGGCGAAACCGAGAACCACTGTCAACATCGAGCTACCGCCCTGGCCTGCGACGCACAGCCCGAAGGAGTCTAAAGAACCGGGTAAAGGTTGGGCTTACTACGTTGTTAGAAGCTGGGAGAAGTACGGACAGGGAGTCGTCTGCTTCATGTGCCCTTTCATCAGTGGCTTTGTGTCCTGGTTAAATGCAAGGAAGGTACCAAAGCTGGAATACGATGTACGCAAGCTCCGGTTAGAACTTGAAGATCTCAAGACTAGGCTGGAGGAGCAAAGGGCACAGCAACAGCGGAGAGAGAAACAAGAACAACTCCACTGGGAAGAGACGCGAAAAGAATTAATGGGGAAAGATGAGCACAGGAAACAGGGGAAATGGCAAGAAAGACGGCAGAGACTGGAGAAAGGACCAGGCATAGATTGGCCATTGGAGCGGGAGTCGCGCCATAACTTTATATGATGACCCACACAAGTGATATGTAGTTCAGACAATATCCCTTCAGATGGCATACATATGGAGTCGATTGGAGACATCTGGCGGTTCTGTTCGTGGTTGTTATTCGTGTTTCTTTCGTACTGGGGGTTAATTCAGACGGCCTTGCGTCGAGTACAGAGACCAATTCGTGACCAAGGGATGACCATGAGAGCGTAGGCTGCCACTGATTCCATGGCGAGATATTGGCACACCCAGGTCTTGGTGTGGATGACATGAGTTTATATCTCCCGGCAATCGACAGTTCGATGCGTGCATAGGCATCTGATTCCACTAAAATAAATGTAGACACCGCCTGTCAGGGTACGGATGAATACGAGTGTGGGAGCTGGAGTCGAGCTTCCACCAGTCACATGCCTTTTTGAGAGAATCTTGTTACCTTAGAACGATTGGCTCAAATCAAGCTAACCATCAATCTCTCTAATTCCCCCTCACTTGCTCAATTGCTCAATCGAGTATAGAATGAGTTGGTATTGATCCATTGGAAGCTCCGGACCCACCAACGCATGTACCCCAGATTTCCCCCGCAATCTACGTGGGCTGACGAGTGGCCGGAAGGTACGGATCACTGACGGAGGCGCCCGAAATAGGGACGCGTTAAGCCGCTTTGAGCAACTCTGACGAAAACCCATGACAGCTACGGGAGCTACGACCATCGTACGGTTGCGAGGTGGCATGGATGGCGTGTGTAACCTCCAGCCCACGACCAGCTGAGCCGTCATGTGCAGTCACGCGATCCTCGTCCGTTGGATGAATCAGAGTTTACCCCGCTCATCGCGACAACAACAGACGGCAAGAACTGCTCAGAGCCATGCAATCCCATGCCATCAGCTGTCGGCCGACCATGCCGGGGCCTGCCAACACCATTCCAGGCAGTGCCAGCCATTGGCATCGACAGACGAACACCTGAATGCTGATCAACCTTCCCCTCTTCTTAATCTCGATTTCCCCTCCTTCCTTCAACTCGTCTTCTCTCTTCTTTGTCCACAACCGACATACAAACACTGCCAAACATCACGAGAACCACTTTCCTTGTTCCTATCGAACAAGCAATCACCATCTCCATCCAATCACCCGCTGCCCAGGTAGATCCACGGTAGCTAGCTTCTGAAGCAATCCCTCTTCACCACAACATCACATCAAGCTCCAGCTCTTGTCCTAGTACAGGAGCTCTATCACAAGAAGTACACTCAAAAAATTTCAGCAACCCCCAATCGCCAACATGACGGAACCTCTCACCAAGGTCGACTCAGCCATCCAGGGTCTCTCCTCTTCCCCGCCACAAAAGAAGACGAGAATGAGCTCCAGCGCACCTGGCGTCATGAACCTAGACGATCTCAGTGAGTACTACGTGATGTTTCCAATTCCAGAAAGAGCAATTGGTGACCATATCTGTGGCAGGGGACAACACGACGCCAATTCAAATAGCAATTGAGACGCAGAAGACGGGATGGTAAGCTACCCCCCTGCTCCACCCTAGCTTCCAGCATGCAACACATGCCGCGCCCCACACATGTGGAGAGCTTACGGGTATCTGCCACCCCTCTGCATGATGCTAACTAGCGCTGCCTATAGGAAGATCAATTCCTCCTCAACATCGGTAGAGGACAAGGAGGTCCTCAAGAAGCCGCTGACCACCCCTCCGGTCAAGAAGATTGAGATCGAGTTCCCTCTCGGCATGACCGTAACGGCACGAAACCTCAAGGGAGTGACTATCAAGGACGCACTTGATGCCATGCACAAGCCCTACAAGAAGCGAGTAAGTCGGCCCGCACTAACTAGTTGAGACCCAGGATGGGGTCTCACTTGAACACTTGCGTACTAATCTCTACACCCTCAGGCGGACGATGAACTTGACAAGCCCTACCTCGAGGGTTTCACGTGGGATGCATTGCGAGATGGCAACACGGAAGAGGAGACGCAGCATGAATGGACGCGGATACACGTACGCCTACAGTCCACGCCAGGTATCACCTCAGGTGGTGGCAAAAAGAAGAAGAACAAGGGTGGCGACGACGCATAATTGCCCTTCCTCTCTGCATCCACACCTCATCTCATATAATCCCCTGGGCTCCATCTACTCCTGTCTCATCAATGAACTCACTGCAAGGCGTATGGGTTATTTCCGATAGGCTGTTCGGATTGCATTGCCTAGCTTAGTCGGCGAACTGGGCTAGAGCTTGATGAACCCTGGTTTCCATATTCCGGGGCTTGAAAACAGGTCTCTCAACTTGTAGCTAATTAGCACTGTGTGTTGTTCTGTATCAATATACCTGTGCTTGCACCTTGGAGCTCTAGACGCCTTTGCGCTGTGACATACGTGCTATTGTGCTACAGTTCCACAGTTCTGGCAATATGCTAACCATTGGGTCAGCCATCCCTGGAACGCATCATCCATGACTCAGCGTCAATCGTGGATCCGCATGAACTCGCCTCCTAGTTTAGAAACGTACATCCACTCCTCCTTTAGTTTCCATGACTCAGCGCAGCTTCTGAAAATTGCGGCTTGGCACTGAACCATGACGCTGCTAGGTTTTCGCTCACCCTGGCCTGTTGCTGCATCTGCTATAGAGGAACGCCCAGTCCGCCGAATATAATCCCGGTCGAGAGAGCTATGAAGCCGACGAGAACACGACGAAGAGTGAGGTTGATGTTAGAGAGAGGGTTGGCGCCAGCTAGGATATCTGGGCAATCAGGCACAGGATCAGTCACAAGCTACCGATTGTATATCAAACCTGATTCTCGGGAAGTTTAAGAGGTCTGGCCAAGAGAAATGTCGTGACCGCAGCGATAGCGTGATAAGCTCTACCATTGCCCAGCATATCTAATCAAGCCATCTCTCGAGCCGTCTCACAACATTAGCGAAGGGACTGAGGTCTGGATGGATTCTCGCAACTACTCAATCGAGACTGTGCGCAATTAGCGAGAGGCAAACAATTATGATGGGAATCGAGCGAAGGCTGACATCCAAGGCACATGCTTGTCGCGCATGCACCGAAATCCCTGGCGCGCTGGGGCGATCTGCGGGACCAGAGTGTTGGGAAATATTCGACTTGCAAAGGCTTGACCTACGAGGCGCCCATTGTGCAGTTTACGTGGCAGCTTGGCTACTATGTTCATTCAACCTGCCCTACGACATTCTGGATGTGCTTTTCCGAAGCTAGATATGTATCCCCGCCGCTTAGTGCGATACTATGCATCCCTCAGTGTCATGGGCCATCCGCCTTTCCCGGCTGCTGGCCAGTAGATCAGGGGTTATCTGAGCTTTCAGCATTGTCGCGTATTGGGTCCGTCGATATCGATCAGGCCTTACTTCGCGATAACCTATCCTGCCGTTGTGAATCTGCCTATGATCCCCCAGTACGCCACGCACAAAAGATGAACCCGGCGGCAAGACAACTGTAGTATAGGACTCGCAATTGCATTGTCCAACCTCTCCTAATCCTTGGGTGTTGGTGGAGACCACGAGACTGATCAGTGATCACCAGCTAGCGTCCGAACTAGATACACATTCTTCTGACGGGAATGGGGGACCTCGAGCTCCGGCTTTGTTAGGGTGCCCAAATTCCCATGTTTCAATGCTTAGCAGCTGCTAGTTGAAGCATGGAAATTTCGTCTAGGCGCTGCGCTGGGTGAGCAGCGGGTGAGGCGCTAAACGTTAGAGTGAGTACTCGCCTGCATGTAGGTCCAACACTCCTCCAGCGCATGATCTTACCACTAGATCTAATATGCATGCCGACGGAACTCTGCATTTTGCAATGGGAAAGCCTCCAGTGAATCTCAGCTGCATTGGCACGAGCTTAGGCAATATAAACCATATAGACTAGAAACACTATACAAGTCACACGTTGAACAATGAAATTTGGTCTGAAAGAACATCGAGTCTGACTGTTCCGTTTTCCCGGCAACCTACTGTAGTCTGTCTACATGGTGTAGCCTGTCTTCATGGTGTAGGGAGCTTGGGGAGTGGCTCCCCCAGTCCCAGCCGCAGTTCAAGAAGTGGGGAGGCAAGCCAGGATCAGGTCCGGAGGAGCATGTGATTGGCAGAGCTCACTGAGAATTCAAACTCTACCGGGGGCTCGGGCTGCTAACCGACCAGTCTAAGGCGCCCTAAAGCAGTTACTGCCGATTCATCGACGATCACTCTGCGGGCTTCCTCCCTCTCCCAGGTAATCGGGAATTCGCAATCCTAACCACCTAGTTACATACTTGGATTCTATTCATCCCGACGACCTTGGCATTTCATTTGTGCACACTCACGAGTGCATTGAAACCGTAGTCGAATATCCATCTTTATCTTGGACTGCATGGCGTTATTGTAGTATTTTCGTGGGCCAGCTCTCGGCATTCAGCGCTCACCCGGTTTTGTTGCCGATGCTTCGGCAGTCAACACCAAAACCACCGCCTATTGGTGCTGAGACGGCTCCGGGTTTGGTTGACGCCATGGGCAAGGCTTTCTCGGAAGCGACGCGCGAGCGTGAGGCACTCAAGTCATTATCCCATTTGTCCTTCTCCCGATACCACAGCTGACCAAGGAAAGATATTATCCGCTGTCCTCGAACAGTACTTACAATGACAGGTCCACTGCGCTCCCCAGCTCCCAGCTCTCCACTTCGAGCGACACCGTTCTCACTGCTCTCGCCCAGCTGGCTGTCATTCGCACCAGGACGTCCCGCTCGCTGATCTCACTCTTCGATGCCAAGTGGCAGCACATCGTCGCCGAGGCGACATCCGATATGCCTCTGAGGCCGAACCTCAATCACGCCGACCGAAATGGACAAGATTTATGGCTGTGCGGGACGGCAATCCCACGTTCAGATGGGATTTGTGAGTGCTCTCTCGCACCACAGGTCTGCAAAGGCTCCTCGTTCGGAGATTTGCCCGCCACATTTGTCCGGGATCTCCAGAGCGATGACCGATTTTCGAGCAAGCCATATTGTGCAGCAGGCTCCCCAGCCCGCTTCTATGCCTCTGTACCAATCAGGACCGCGCGGGGCATCGACATTGGTGTGTTCTGCGTCATCCACCATGAACCAATGGATGGGGATGCTGAGTGGCAGAACAATATCGCCGATGTCCTCTCTACTATCTCTTCTGCCATCATGGGTCACTTCGAGTCCGAACGAATGAAGCTGGCCCATCGAAGGAGTCAGCGCATGGTCCGTGGCGTGGGGTCGTTTGTCGAAGAAGCGTCGACGCTGACAGACTGGCACGAAGGGCCCAATCCATCGGCGTTCAGGGATGTGGTGGGAATGGAAGGTTCGCTCAATGACCGGCAACAAGTATTGCAACACGAGCACAGGAAGTCGCATGACGCAGATGCCGACGACAGCCGCGAAACAAGGCGGACTATTCGAGGTGCCTCTGATGGAGGAATTGACTCGGTGCATTCGCGCTCGCAAGATCGGCACAGATCTTCCAGGTCGCGCTCAACCGGACGAAATACACCTGCTCTGCCCAGTGACCAAGACGGGGGGCTACAGAATATATTCTCCAAGGCTGCTAATCTAATACGAGAGTCAATAGAAGTAGAAGGCGTCGTTTTCTTGGATGCAGATGCCGGAACTTTTGGTTCCCGTGTAGGCGAGGCTGATATCAACGGATCTCCTGCGACATCTTCGCTTGCTAACTCCAGCAGCGACGAGGCGCATTCGGGTCCGGAAAATGGCGGTGCTGGTCGGTGCTGCCCCGTTCTTGGCTTTTCCACGTCCGACACATCGAGCATTAACAACGACAAGGCTTCACGTACGCAGATTACTTTGCCTGGCAAAGTTATAGCTACTCTACTTCGCAGATACCCTGGGGGTAAAATCTGGAATTTTGACGAGAACGGGTCGCTGCAATCTAGTGATTCATCTGAGGATGACACTCCATCGATATTCACTCCAGTCGTACTACAGAGCTTGCCATCCTGGAAAAAGGATACACGGGCTAAACCATGGGCAAGACAGCGAGAAGGGTCAAACTTGTCAGCTATATTCCCGGGAGCACGCAGCATTGCCTTCGTTCCAGCATGGAATGAGAAGACGGGACGATGGCATTCAGGTTGCTTCGTCTATACTTTCACACCAGATCGTAATCTTACCACTGCCGGCGAGCTAAGCTATCTCCGGGCCTTCAACGTTCTGGTGATGGCTGAAGTTTCTCGGCTGCAGGCCAGACTCGAAATCAAAGCACAAAACGATATACTAAACTCGATCTCGCATGAACTACGGTCACCGCTTCATGGCGTTATTCTCGGAGTAGAGCTTATTCGCGACACTAGTCTCGACACGTTCCAGGGAAACATTATCCACACTGTTGAAACCTGTGGTCGGACGCTTCTCGACACGATTGACCACCTGCTCGATTTCTCTAACATCAACAACTTTCTACGTATTGACAGAAAACAAAAACTGGAAAAACGTTTGACTGGGCTCTCGACCATCGAAACGGGTATGAAGAATTTGCTTGTCGAAGTCGACCTCGATGCCCTGGTGGAAGAAGTCGTTGAGAGCGTGTTCGCGGGTCATAATTTCCAACGTCTATCGATCGGTCAAATCGATCGCGCCAATCAGATGCCCTCGGTTGATAATCAAGCAAACAGCCATCTTGATTGTATGAAAGCCATGGAAGAGATTGGCTCCTCCCGGAAAGACATTGATACATCGGCTTCGCCATCCAATTCCGTCTCCATTCAACTGGACATTGAGCCCGATGTCCATCGCTATCTTACTACCATTGGAGCCATTCGTAGAATTGTTATGAATCTTTTTGGTAACGCGCTAAAGTACACCCAACGAGGAGCAATCAGGGTATCACTGTCTCGTGCCCCGTTGTCAACTAAGAAACATAGAGGGAAACAGCACACTGTTCGGATTACCGTGTCCGACACAGGACAGGGCATGTCTGAAGACTACATCGCACACAAACTCTACAAGCCGTTTCACCAGGAGAATGATTTGAGTCCCGGAACTGGGCTTGGCCTCAGTCTCGTGAAGGGCATAGTTGATTCGCTTGGTGGTGAGATCTCTTTCCAGAGCAAACTAAACGTCGGGACTGCTGTGACAGTCTTGCTCCCACTCACACCGGCAACTATGCCACCAACGGACGATTCGAGCGAGAAGACCGAAGAAGCGTTCCTCGGGCAGAAACGTCAGCTGAAAGGGTTGAGAGTACATCTCACTGACCTACCACAGATGCATACGTCAATAATCAGCGAGTCTTTTCTTAACTTGAAGCCTCTGCAATGTGCATCAGTGGAAATGGTATGCCGTGATTGGCTGAAGATGGAAATTGTTCACGGAACTCTCTCCTGTCCAGATGTCGTCCTTTGCTCGGAAACAGCTGTTGAAAATATCGACGGTCTATCGCACATAAGCGGAAAAGCCCCGATCGTGGTGGTATGCAACGATGCGGTCGCCGCTCATAGTCGGACTCTGGTATCATGTGGATATGTGAGCGGCAGAATTGTTGAGTTTGTTTCGCAACCGTAAGTCAAAAAAACCAAGTTCGATCAACTTAACGACCATGCTGACCTGAGACCATAAGTGTTGGCCCTCGAAAATTGGCCAAAATTCTCTTGTTGGCATTCAAGCGATGGGTTGCTTTACAGGGCCTACATTCACCAACAGATGGATTCACGTTACCGACTTCGCCTTTCACGGCACCACCAACACCCCTGGACTTGGATGACACTCCATTCATGCAGCGAGCTCTTGCCTCTAGCCAACCTATATCCGACGTGCCGGCCACTTCACCGGTCGAACCCTTTTTGCCAACGTTGCCAAGCACGCCCCCGAGAGAGAAACCTCCGGCTGAATTTCTACTTGTGGATGACAACCCTGTAAATATCAAGATTCTTTGTGCGTTCATGAAAAAGCTTGGTCGCACATACGGTACTGCTACAAATGGAGAAGAAGCTGTGGCTAGCTTCAAGGCCAACGACTATAGGTGTGTCTTGATGGACATCTCAATGCCCAAACTCGATGGTATGGCAGCTACCCGCTTGATACGAAAACATGAGCGCAAGCGCAATTCGGATCCCGCTACGATAATAGCTCTGACGGGATTGGCGTCTGCTTCTACGCAGAAAGAGGCATTCGCAAGCGGCATGAATCTGGTCTTGACCAAGCCTGTCATGCTGAAAGACCTCAAGAACATTCTGCGTACTGAGAACTACATATAATATGGGCACAATCTCATTACATGGCATTCACGCACTTCCAACCCCCGGCCTCCACGAATGGCGGGATGTGGGATGGAGCGAAAATGATGTTCGCTGCCGTCTTCGGGAGTTCTTCCCGTGGACGGAGCTCTCATTTTCATACCTCTCTTTATACTTGCTCTGCGCAAGATATCGAACTCAAGTTTCGCTTCAATTGCCGGCTCCTAAAAACGTGACCAAACGACTCGATCAACATACGTACAAAGTCGTTCGGTATTTCGCAGATTCCATTTTCATTTGCTCGTACATTCTGCAAACAACAGGTCTCTCGGAATTGGTCCGTTGTTCTCGATTGATGTTGCGTCCACCCGAGATGATGAAGAAGCACGACCCTGGCCGCTCAGCAGAAGTGGTAGAGAATGAACCATTTCTTTGGGTTCCGCTATCTTGCTAGCATCTCAATTCCCCGAAGTACACGACTGGGGAGGAAAACATGTATCCGGCCAAGTCCAGCGAAATTTGTTTTGCATGTTTTCTTTTCAGAGCCGGGGATCTGCACCTCGGGGAGGACGGACGGGCCAATGCATAGCCGTGATATCATACGTATGTGCGTCTCCGCTATTGCCGGTGGGCTGTCGAGAAGATTGAAAGAGGCGGCCCCGTCAATCTCATGGATGTGGTCATCCCAATGAGAATTGAAGAAGTTTAGGAGGTAGACCCGATCGGCATTTAGGGAGCAATAGTATCCGAGGAAGGATCCATACAAAGCAACGTCCGCTCTGGTCAACCCGGGTATTGTGCACACTAACTCCAGAGGGCTGTCAACAGCACAAGGTGTAAACATCAACTGTTGCTCGGATATTCAAGAGCTTGCTGGCATGGATATCTCAAATGTGCCGCCGCCAATCTTGGACTTTCGTTCCATACATATCACGCCGTTGAAATGTAGCAGTCGATATTGGAAGACATGGTTGTGTTTTTTCAGGTCCTATGAAACGAGCACAATGTCTATGAGACGGACAAGGCCGCCGCCATCTGGTCAGAGATCATCTGGCTCCAGGAGGCATGACGGCTTGCGGACAGACAACTTCGCACTTGACTGACAGTCCGGGCGTTTCCTACCATAACGTAGAAAGCGAGTGTCTAGCGAGTATGTGTCTCGAAGTATCGAAAGAGATTTATCGGAGGATGTCAACCCAGAGGTGACATTACTATTGCAGGGGGTGGCAGCTACCGAGCAAGGTTCTGCTGCATTCCGTTTCTCCTACAAGGTGTCTTCGCTTAGACTATCGTCCTTTTACTTGCCACGTCGCCTTCACAGTATACAGTGTTCTTAGTCAATGGTGCATTGTGCGCATTGAAGAATCTGGTTTTCGCAAGGATTATTGTGAGCATACGATGTCAACGCGTTGGGGATACGATAGCTTAGTAACAACACACATCGATTATTACATACCATATCACCTGCCTTTATACGTCTTTCTCGGCGACTACAGCACCTGGCTTGGAATTTTGATATTGGCAAATTTATCATGAATAATTCATCAACCTAGCTTGAATATTAATTCATGGTTTTCCCCTCATCCTGTCTCCTTAGGCAGAACTAACAGAAGTTCTCATGGAGCCATGTCCTCTGCTATCAGATAGCCTCGTGTAAGAGTTTGCTACGTTAACCTGAAGAACTTTCGCTGTGGCTACCCTTGTTCTTTTGGTATAACTCCGGACAATTCGCGACATTCATGATCTCGGCGCTCATGCGCTGAGATTCCGACACCTCTGAGGTGAGACCTGATTCAATGTAGAAATAGATGTTAAAGCACTTTTTTCCGAAGCAATACCCGCAGTATGCATCTCGGCGGCTCTTGCGCCCAGCAGCACTATCAATCGCGAGTAGGCAGAACACCTCCAGTCAACCCAGAATACCGTCCTGAACTTGATTCAGATGTTCCCCATAGCGCAGGCACTATTCGAGTCGACAAGCAAGAGTTTCGGACGCTCAACCAGGCCAGTTAGAGATCTTAGCTCTTAGTGATAGTGCAAGAGGCGCCCTTCATCGACGAGACGATCTGGGGTAGCCTCGTCTGGGACCATAAAACAGATGAAGAAGCCGTCAAGCTGGCTTGCTGATCCGGGAATATAAGAATTTATCCTGAGTTCGAAAAGTGTAGTTTCCCATCTAGAACCCATGAGACATCGCCTAATGTACAAAATCGCATGTTCCCACCCCTTTAAGAGGTACAGAATAGAAGGGGTGTCTACAATCTCCGCTTACCTATGGCCAGAAATAGTGGGTTGCCCTTGCGAAAGCATTCCTGCAAAATTCTAAAGTCCTACAGGCTTAGCTGTATCGTGCTTCCTTGGTTGCGATGATCATCATGGGCCCGTCTCCTGATACTATGGTAAATACTCCTAGGAGAGACATTATCAGCACTGTACTTGGGGCCAGAGAGTTTTTCCAAGACTAGGCGATGCCTCGCAATGGTTACACGGCGCTGTCTGTAGACAATGAATTTAGTTCGGTTGTGCAAGACACAGAATACATCTGGACTCGATAAAAGAATTGCCATTAAGTCTGTGACTCATAGAGCTTCTGAAAACTAAAGCCAGATGCATTGAGCTGATGAGTCTCAAGAACGAGAGCAATACCCTATCCTATGAAGAGGTGAGACCTTTTATGAGGTCAGACTCAGGGACATAGCATTGCTGGTGTGTAAAATCATTCAACATGCTCTATTCGTTGCAGATTAGTATCGTATCCATTTTTATTTTCTATCATTATTTCACCTAAAATTGGTTGCTCCCATTTGCAATTGTTCATTTATGGCAATAAAGAGCAAGGCATAATCTTTGTTCGGCTCTCGGTGTCACAACAAGATCATTGTCTACGCCCCCGTTAATATTTGTGGAGAAATACTCGATATCTCTTGTGCCCCATGAGAAAGAGCTCTTATGTCACATGGTGTACGGTGGGATTAGGGACAAAGAACAATTGTAGCACGAAGTGCTGCAACTGTTCTCTAGCCCGTTTTTGTTGAGGATGAACCTAATCCTTTGTCTACATGAAGCCCTTGACACTTGACAACTTACTATCATGGGTTTCAGATAGACAACAGATGAGTTTCATACTTCATAAGAATGAGAATGGGCTAGAGAGCAATTGTAGCACTTCGTGCTGCAACTATTCTTTATACCCTAGCTTACCATATACCGCGTGACACTTGCGATATCAAGAATCACTGTGTATAAGACGCTTTCATGTACGATGTTTCAGGTCACACAATAGGTTGTATTTTCTTTTTAGCAAGAAACTGCATTACTTATTTAGTAAACAATCTTGTTGTTCGCTCTAGTTGCCGAACCTCTCGGCATTCTATATATCCGTCCCATCGGTCCGACCAAGGGAATCGGAAATTCAATCATCACCAAAGTAAGCTACACCAATACCAACGCTAACATGAGTCAACTATCAGATAAGAAAATCACGTCACTAGACGACTTACCCACTGAGTTGATTGCCATGATCTGCGCCGAAATCAACAACGCTAAGGACAAGGTCCATATTGGACTGGCACTCCCAGATATTTTCGTGTCGGAGAGGATTAATATCTTTCAGCTCGAGCTAGCGGGTCTCAAGGCTCGTTGTGCTGAGCTCTTTTTCTTTCCTCCTATAGACGACAGCGCGGAAGACGATGACAGCGACTACATCCTACGCATGATGTACCGTGGCCAGATTCTTGCAGACCTTAGGTCCATCTCTATTCTCCATGCAATAAGGAAAGGTTACGTAGACGTGGTACGCGTGATTCTGCAGTCCTGGGAAGCCACGAACCCGGGCCTCATCGGCGGCACGATCCGGCAAGAGGATGAGCTCCCCTGGCTCAGACCTCTGTTACATTACGCCATCGACCGTAGGCGTCCGGATATTGTCAAGATGCTCCTCGAGGAAGGGGCTGACCCTAATCGTCGTTATATATTCTGCAGGTCTCCACATCTAGAGCATAGAATATGCTCCGATGACGACCACAAAGACCTCTCGACGAGTGATGGGCATTGCAGCGACTCTATGGATTTCCTTCTTAAAGCGCTTCGTCCTGAGCACAAAAAGCAGATGGTGGCCGACGTGGGCATGTTAGATGAGATGGGCTTACTGCTCATCGAACACGGCTATGTTTTGAGCGCGGGCCTACAGTCCCAGTTCGAAGATGCATCTCAATTCGGCGCCTTGAGGCTCGCGAACGCCATCTGGTCCAAAATTGGTGGAAAAACAATTGACGAGGACAAGCGAGTATCAATTCTGACAGCGGCTCTTAACCTTGCAGTCAGGCGCGTCGATCGGAACGAAAAGGTTATTGATTACCTTTTGGGCCTCAAGGCTAACAGTGGGTCGTATCCAGACGAGACGTCTGGTAGCTGGCTGGTCGAGTACGCCGTCCGAGCTGGTTGTCTCAACAATGCTATCTTCTTGTTACAGAAGGGCCTAAAGAATCGCGGACCCAAGATCAAGTATTCTGAATACAGTGAAATAACTAAGCGTAGCGAGGAGAAAATAGAGGGTATGCTTGCTTTGGCACCGGAGGATTTGCTTCATCTTCTTCAAGGATACGAGTCCATGACTGAGCTTTTGAAGAATTACTCACCCGAGTAGATCAGATGATTGGAGACCAGATCGGATCAACGGATAGAGGGAGAGGGGCGAGGTAAGTACATTCGAAACAACCTCTTCGCTGGGCACTGGCCCGTGCGATCAGAGGCTCAGTACCGCCAGAATGGTAAGTACATAGAGAAAGTTCTTTAGTATTACTAATTAAGACAAGTGCCGCCCCTAATCAAAGCTTCGATTACAAATAGTGATTTCTGTTGTTGAGTATTTGAAATTTAAGTGATAATCGTTATCAACGGAGCTTTGCTAAAACTAACTTGAGACCCCGGAAAGGTGCCCAGAGAATCGTCGCGATCTTATTGACCAAATAGCTGATTTTAGAAATTTCATTGGTTAACAATTGTTAACCACATTGTAGTTTCGCCACCATGGTTACGCCTTTTAGGCGCCTGGTGCGTAAACCATGAGGGTGGGTGGGTACTGGACGGATTGGAGTCGGAATCATGCCCACCTTCTCATTATGAAACGTACTGGGTGAAGGAAATCAAGGACACGGTGCGTAATCTGAAAAGTAAATTCGAACACCAGAAAAACTTGGTTGGTCGTCTGCAACCAGAGAAGGGTGCCCTGGAGTCCGAGTCCCCTCTGGGAATCACAACCTACCTAATACAAGGATATTCAATCCAAAACCCTTTACCTTTGGAATTCAGCGTATCGAAATTGGGGAATCCAAAGGAGCTTCCCCAGCTTCAGCGAATTCACATATAGTCAATCCAATTTGCTGTCCGGGCTTTACATTAAGTTAGATTAAGTTAGAAGGTAACCGAGTAGTGGCAGCCTTCAGGGTCTAGTTCCACTTACGCTAGTCTCTAGGCACCGAATTTCAGCACCATATCCCACTAGCTCAGCCCTGCCAGGCAGGCGAATTCAGACCACGTCCGAGACAACAGGCAACAGGCAACAATAAAAGAATGCCCATATTCCTCAAGCACGCTGATTCTTTGTGGTCAACAGGAAATGCGGACAACACCCGCAAAGCAAGACAAGCCCGATGATCAAGTCTCACGATGTTGCCGCGGTAGTTGGTGACCCTACCAACCCGGCTCCCCTGGTGGTCTGCTTTCATGGCTCAGGCGACTCCTGTGAGTCCTGGGTGCCCCTAGCAGAGGCCCTGAGCCACAAGTACCGCGTCCTTCTCTATAACCGCGGAGAGACCAATCCCAAACCCGACTCGGCCGTGCATGATATGCTGCACTATCTCGAACAACATCGACTGGCGCCTCCATATGTGCTCATCGCACATTCATATGGCGGCACGTTCGCACGAGAGTTCCTACAACAGCGGCCGCATCAGGTCGCAGGAATGGTACTCGCCGAAACCGGCCAGGAGACGGCATTAGATCCCAAGACCGAACAGCAGCAGTACAAGAAGAAGATACTAAGAGACAGTCCCCTCAGTGTGATTCGCGCCAACATATTGATAAGGAAGTGGAAGCAATATGAGGAGGATGTTGCTGCCGCCAGCAGCGACGCGGAAGGGGCCAGTCTTGCTCTACGGAAACAAGTACTCGATGCGACGGACAAGGAGGATGAGCGCTTGAAGAAAGCACAGCTGGCCTTGTCTCGAAATCATCGCTATATTCATGTACCGGACTGCGGACACGATGTCATCGAGGATCGGCCCGAGGTCGTGGCGGCCGAGGTGGAATGGGTTATGGAGAATTTGCATGCGACGGCAAGACCCGTGGGTGTGTCGCAGAAAGTCTCTGCATTCTTCTCGAGCTTAAAATTGACTGCGTGAATCATTATATGCGCTCTAGTTGATCGCAATGTCACAATTCCGTGCTCTGGCGTAGCATGGAAGTGTGGAGATCAGATTATGTGCAGTTTATTTTCGGTAGCAAATGAGCGAGGCGTCAGTGTCATTGGCTTACATAGTCAGTTTCACGAGGACAGGAAAAGTTACATTTACTCATACATATCTTGCGGAACAAGGACTTGTACCTCGTCGGAAGAAGGGTGCTGAGATTGAGCGAAAGTCAATCCCTTCCATCCTTTCCTTCAGCCGAGCGGGATGGATATTCTATTGACTTGCAAATCGAATGCATACACTGGATTACACGGTAGGCGGCCTCTGGAGCTAAGAGGGGATATTAAGTCATAGGCGAGGGGATCACGAGGCAGAGTCAACTGCCGGCAAGCATCTTGAATCACATCAGCCAGAGAAACGACCTCAATTTTGCTATCGGAAGTAGTTCATGAACACAGTCTACCTGTATACCACCAAATTTCTGATGGAGACGCGAAACCTAGGACCAACCATCGTATCTCATGTGTCGAAATCTGATCCCATAGTTGGCCTTTGCCAGGTGAGGCGTGCCGCATATGTGCGTTTTGCTTATTCACATGTCCCTTCCGATCAAAACTGCATGCTCAATACGCATCGCCCGAACGTCACACATCCATCCCAAAGCCTTCATGATATACCAATCAGAAGAGAAGTCTGCGAATGATGTCGAGCTTGTCATTCGTGATCACGAGGTCGCCTTTGGGTGCAGGAGCCCCTCCACCAAGGTAGTGATGCATCTCGAGGGCCGCGGCCTTGGGAACAACCCATACATCTTGCTCCTGAACCTAATATTAAATGTTGATTAGTGATTGATCTGAGGGATAGGCACTGGGAATTATGGAACAGGTCTTAGGAGTACTTGTGCTCTCAAGGCATTAATTCCATCTCGAGAGCAATCCTAAAGTGGCAATGAGAGACCTAATAGTGTGTACGTACCGCGTTCTTGAAGAAGACTTCCTGCATGATACTCTTGATTGTGTCACAGGAGCAAGGCTCGTTGATAGGTCCAGACCCTCTACCATAGCTCGCGAATGCCGGGTGACTTGCAGGAGGACCAGTACCGGGTCTGCCGCTCGTATTGATAGGCGTGAAGACGGTGGGGGTCATTCGTGCGTCCGGGGCTAGGCCAGTTCCGTACTGTGGCTTAGCAACAGGCGATTGTGTTCGCGATGCTGGAGCAAGCCGACGGAACAGTCTTTTGGCCACAACTTCCTTCCCTCTGGAAGAGCGGCGAACCGACGCCATCAGTCGCTTGTCAGACGAGGTGGGCGACTTCTGGGCATCGGACATTGCGATAGTCGCCGTAGCTGCCGACTTGGGCGGGCGACCTCGCTTGCGTGCAGGCGTGGTGTTGGCTACGGGCGGGCTGTTGGCTAGGGATGGGCGGCCTCGCTTGACCGGCGTGGTGTTGACTGCAGGCGGCCTGGCATCTGCAGCACTGGAATCGGGAAGCGGGTACTTGCGGGGACGACCACGCTTCTTGGGAAGAACATTGGTCTCTGTGAAGGAAGGTGGCATCTGAGGGACCGAAGGGACCGAGGTCTCTTTGCTGGGCGTGGTGTCAATGCTGGCGCTGTCCGATGCGGCCTCGTTAGGCTCGATAGACTCCATCATGGAATCGTGCTGGTGGTCCTCGTCGCCAGGGCCATCATCGATGACCTTGACGTCCTCAGATAGAGTGACTAAGAAATGCAGGTCAGTAACAGTGGAGCCAAGGAGGATCGCTCCTGCGCTCAAGATGAGGAGCCTTTCCAGCTCATTGGTGGCGCCTTACCTTTTTTCTCGTTTCCGTTGGTCATCGCGTCTTCTGTATCGTCAGGAGCGTCGCTGCGAGTTCCGGAAGTCATGAAGGCACCAGCCTCGGCGGCCTCATCTATCTGGGGAGGCATAGTGAGCTCTGAGGTGTTGTGGCTGCTTGGTGCTGATGAGATGTCGACAAATTTACATCCAGGCAGGATGAGGTTGAGAAGTTGAGTCAGAGTCAAGTAACTTATTGTCGCCGAAATCAGGTGGGGGCCTTGAACTTTCTCAGTAAATGAAGCTCGCATGCTGTGTTGCTGTTGGAATTTTTGTCACAGCTGCCAGTTGTGTTAGGGAAGGTGCGTCTGCTGGGCAACTGGACAATCTACAGTGGTGAATCTGACACGACAACCAGTTTCACTCATAACAATCGACAACTGCAGAAGCAGATGGAGGTCTACCCACACGCCGTGTTCTTTGTTTGAGTCCGTCACGTCTGATTACATGTAGATAAGGACAGTGCAATATCTCCTTTGGCTGTATGAGAACGTGGTCGCTGCCAATGCTCAGTATGGAGCCGAAGACTCCCCTATCATAGGTGCACATAAGCAGCCTTCGCAGATCAACGACCTCCGCTTTGCTATATCACCGGGTATCTAGTTTTTAGAAACGAGAAAATTGTATTGAAAGCAAAAATTACCACTTTCGGATGAAGACTACATATGTATTCAACACGATGTGGCAATTTGATGTAAGACAAATCACGTACTTGGCCATTATGGTCTAGGTAGTAGCACTAAATGGTAGTCTGCCTTGCTGCGACCCATCCTAGAAATAAGGCTACTCCCACCGGAGCTAGCGTCGATTGGCATGTCTGTCACCTTATTTTTAGTGCATGACCCGCCTGCCCGTGGGAACGCCGTTTCCACCCTGCACGTGGGCGGTGCATCTCACAGTGGTCAACAGTAAGCCATGTAAGATTAGTGTCGGGCCCGGAGAACTAATAACATAACCTGCTGGTTGTCTTGACAGTTCTACCTCACGTGACACGGAATTAATAGAAATCATGCATCAACTATCGGGCCGATAGCCCTTGTAATATTGCATATCACTCGGGTCGAATTAGGATCGATGGCTACAATACAACACTGGCGCATATTTATATTCTTTTGTGGCAATTGTATGGTAAATCTAACACACAAAACTACCATGTTCCGAATTTGTGAATAATTACACTTTATTAGATTCATCCTTTCCATTTCTATATAGCCATCTATGCCTTCTAGTAATATTCAATTAATAACATTATCCTCCCGCATCGTAACCTCCTAAGAACTTTGCAATTGAAGAATGATATACGTCCTCTTCAGATCAAGGTATCGCTCCACTCGGAGCCCCAATAGGTTCACGCTACCACAATCAACATGGAAAGTGTTTGTCGGACCAATCCAATGAGGGGGGAAAGAAAAAAGAAAGCACGACATCGTCATAGGCGCTTACGGGGCACTTCTCCTCAACAAATAAGTTACGTGCACTAATTAAGCCTCCAGTGGATATTTTGCAACGTTTTCAAGCAGAGCATTTCGTTGAATTGAAAGGCAGCACTCTAGGGCTGTCAATGCAGGTCATTCTTAATCTGCATATGTGATTGGGCTAACGCAATAAACCTCATATTCGACCTCAGCCCCTCCCAATGGCAGAGCGTGACAAAGTCACGTCAGGCGAACGGGGCCCCTGCAAGTAAAATTCCTTGTGACTCTCATAAATTACAGCCAAGACTCAAGTGATTGTGAGATTTCTGGTATTAGGAGTGACAGAAGCAGTAATAGGGGGTCTATTCGGTAACAACTAAAGTCTACCGAGCCATACTCGGTACGGGGGCGCTACTATATAGGAATTGCCGAGCGGTTACCCCGTGTCCCTACTATAACTATGGAACCCCCTGTCGGAATTTCGTAGAATTCCGTTGGTTCCAGTTAATCCGGGCCTGATCGTGACAGTAGTCCTTCCTTAGGTCTATACTTTCTCAGCGCTGCGCTGCCACTGCATTTCTCAATTGTATAGATTTACAAATACAAAATCGTTTGGGCTCCATTTTGATTCAACTATCAAGCTATTGGTGGTCAAAGGTCTGATACCTCCGTCTCACTCGCCCCCGAAAGATGGTCTTGTGGACAGAAGCGGCCTGAGATATCCTGGATGACCTGAACGAAGATCTCAGGCTCACCTGAAAGGGTATTTTTAAGGTACGGGGTGATTTGGGCTTGCTTGGCCGAGATATTGAAGCTTTGAGCTGAGTCTTAAATTGGACTGATAAGGTCGAAAATCAAACTTCCAGGTTAGCACCCCGTATACAAACAAGGGAAAATAACCTGCTGGCTTTTGTACGCCAACAGGGATATTCCTATCGGAGAGTCATCGTGGAGGAAACGTATCATTTTGGGCCAATATCTCTAGATACATAGTAGACAAAGTGACGCAATGAATGGGACAATATTCTAAACAATACGGCCTCATCAATTGGAGCGAATCCTCTAGAGGCAGCGGCATTCATACGATGATACGACCGCTCAGAATCTCGAAATCTGTGGTGATGAAAGTG
Source organism: Seiridium unicorne (assembly GCA_039778275.1). Lineage (NCBI taxonomy): Eukaryota > Fungi > Ascomycota > Sordariomycetes > Amphisphaeriales > Sporocadaceae > Seiridium > Seiridium unicorne. The sequence continues at coordinate 216,973 of JARVKF010000412.1, forward strand.
TCACAGGGGCCAGGAGGTCAGTTTACAGAGTTGCGGCCGTTTTGCTTTCAATCGTCAGTCCGAACTCCTCGAAATCTGCCCTCTGCAAGGAAGGGTGGGATCCTGGAGCGGTTCTATTATGAAAAGGTTAACTCAGCCCTGTGTTCAATGGCACTCTCGAGATTGCCCCGGGGTTCCCGTACCAAAAAAAAAAAAAAAAAAAAAAAAAAAAAAAAAAATATGTGCACTGTTCTCATCATCTTATTCGACCAGTAGCGAGTCACGATTCTCGTTGGGATTAACTGCATCGGACCAACCTAGAATGGTTAAACTTAATTGTCTCTTTCTTTTTTTTGTTCTTCTTTTTTTTTTTAACTCGCTGTAAGAGGACTTGGAAAGATCCTGGTCTGAAGTTGCATGCTTTGTGACATCTGACCTCTGATGAGCAGTCAAAAGTCGGTTGAATAAGTCTTGACGTTATTATGCAAGGGTCTTGATGTTGAAAAAAATTACACAGGGGCTAGCATTTGTAGTTATTGCTAAGATGATAGACTTCTTCCACCACCGTGTTGACAGAATTGTGGCTGCTCGGGGATCTAAGCTCCTTTACGACCGATGTAAGTGTTACTACTCCTCAAACGGCTGTTCTGTGGCTTGTGAAATTTAGCGCCGCGTGGATCGTGCTGGCAGCGATAGACGCCATATACCTATGTCGGGATCAAAAATGACGTTGCCAGGGCAGAGTTCGTGCTTGGATCACGAAATTTAGAATCTCCAAGGTAGTCGTGTAATCCTGTTGCCGGCAACTTTTCAAACTCAAAGTGGTCGAGTGACTTCTGCTCATTCATACGGTTACGCAGCTAATTTCAGATGACAGGAAGCAGAAATGCACAGGGAATGCATCGACCAGCCGAGTGCAAGAACCCTTCAATAATGAGAGCGTTGCTTAATAAAACAACCTATGGATGACATTTTACACTCTGACCTAAAAGCTACTTGTTGATCTTTTTATCAAGACAATGTGGATATATTGGTGCCGCGTTGCAGACGGTGATGGACTTGCGACGGTGTGAGGCTATGTGCCATCCAAAGCCCTCCCCTTTACGCCGTGACATAAATGTCACACTTGTCTCATGTAGAAGGTTACCTGGTGGCATTGGTCATTAAAAGGTCGAGCTTGACCATTTGTACCTCCATTTCACATACGTAATACTGCACTTTCCATATTACCTCTATGCCGCTGCCCGAGTCTAGCTGCTTTGATAGAAACAGGCGATGAGTCCTGGGTGATTATTCATCACAGATATAGTCGGTCCCGAGCAGGATGAACCTAGAATCTAATTCTGAGGTATGTGGGTGGATCTTCTTGGAACTCAGCCACCTATCAGATGACCCATGTCACTAACAAGGAATGGGGTCTCTATATAGGATGTAATTCTCGATACCGAGTATCCGGCATTCCGAACGTCTATCCAAGGTTGTACGGCGCATCGATATATCATAATCATGACCTTGGTATGGACACGCACGACTTCTTCCAGCCTAGCTTTTCTGGTCCCAAGATTAGAGCGTGTGACAGATACGTGCAAAGGATCGTCTCGCTGGTAGAGATCTAATTGCACCTCAAGTAATCCTCGGTTTTACCTTCCGGTATGTATATCTTGAGGATTTACCATAGAGGCTGCGAGGCCTGGCTCACGCAGCCTCGACCGCAGCCCGTGACTTATAGGCCAAAAGTTCAGGATACCTCGGCGAATCCACATTTTCGGAAGCAGAAATCGGATTGAAGTTTTTTGCGGGGAGATTTCATAGGCTCAGCGCGTTTGGCGATGCGAGTTTATAGATCGCCGCGACCAGTTGTCAGACATCAATGTGGCACGCTCCTCGAGGATCCCACCGTAGCGTGAGGCTCAGCCCGGCTGGATCGTACCAAGCTTTCGGTCCCCAAACTCGGGCCGTAGAATCCTGCAGTGAAATTGCCCAGTTTGGCTAGGTAAGTAAGCGGGATATCCTGGACCTTCCCTGTCCACATGTCCCGCCGTCGCATTTCGCGTGGATCCATCGCATATTCTTACTGTTGGACAAGGAGAGTTCCAGACCGTCGGCAGTCGAATCAGAGGCCAGAACCTCTCAGTCCTACTAGAGGCTCTGCTGCAAGGCTGCTTACCTATCGAGTCGCAGTCAGTCATTCCGCCACCTAATGCGATCCTATCATTCGAATCCGCAAGAGCGATTTCTCTCTTCTTCTCAAAGCTACGGGGAGTGGGGGCCATAATGGTATGGGCGTCAGCGGTCGTAGGCCAGTCCTTTGCGGCCGGATTAGGCATGGATTCCCAAAACAGCTTAGCCCCTCACAAGTCTTTGGCTTGGCCATAGTAACGAAAAGTCAAAATAGAATCGGCAATTATAAATATTGAGGGAGATCCATAGTCATGGTGATATGAGAGTTATTAGAGTTATCAAGACTTTGTTTGTTTCGTTGATACTATCGCCATGGATGTCCATCTTCTTCAGTCGCCTCTGGCAGCAAGCCCCGATTATCGCTTCTGGCTACCACCGCAATTACTATGCTATCAGGGAAACAGTCCTCAGGGTTTCAATATAGTGACAGCTGGTGGTCTTCTTAGAAGTGGCAACAGCGTCTATCTGGTCATCGTCGATGATTTGTCTCTTCTTTGTTGGTCGGCCTGTGCGGTGGCGGGCTCATCTACCAAATCCAAAGATCACAGACGCTGTCTACCCGTGACAAAATACGTGAGCTACCAGGCTAGTTCACAGGACAGCATTGGCACCATTGGAACCCTTGTACATTTCTCCCTGGAGCAGGGTTTCGGCCTCGTCCGGATCAGCAGGGAATGGATCAGAGACGATATGGAAGAAGTAGGACAATTGGCCATACCAATCGACAGCTTCAACGCTCATATAGACGAGCCAGTTGTTATGGACTTTGTTGAGTTTGTGACGGCGAGCGGCGAGCAGGTAACCGGCGTCATCATGGCCGTCCAGTCCTTTTGTGTAGAGGCAGGCAGCTCGAGGTGCAAGATCGACGCCCTTGTGGTAAATACTTCAAGCTATTCGGTGAAGCCAGAAGACTGCGGGACTTGGGTACGAAGATCTGTGGCTTCTGATCGTCCACTCCTGCTAGGCCACATCATTGGGAGCAGCGATACGGGTGATAACAGCATGCTTGTCCTACCTTTCTCCCATTTCCAAGATGGTATACGTCAGGTCGTTCGCAGGAAGGCATTCAATTTGGTTACATAAGTGGACATCTAGAGGTACTTATCAGCAGGTTGCGTATCGCCTGCAGTGTTTTACTTTAGAGAATCATTCGAAGTTATAGCGTTTAAGAACTTGGGAACGCGGCCAGCCGCGGCTATAGATTTGAAATTTAGCGGAATAGACTTTCAATTTTTATCTGGCACTCTACCTTTCGACTGCGGTCAGAGTATCTGACTCGTATTCTTTGTAATAAAGCAACATCACTATTCACTGAGGGCGACGAGTGCATACAATTTGTTGCTCAGGTTGAATTAAAGATTTAACTCTACTCATTGCTGTAAGATCTTTCCGTGATTGTAATGACGGCAATCATTCCACGTTCGGAAATGAACTCCTTCGTACTATTCAGTAATACGAGAGACTTATGGCTGATATGAGCCTTGTCAATATTTTTGTTATATAAAATCAGGGTCTCAGCTAGATATGTATAGCTACTCTGCGTCTTAGTCGCAATTAATTCTGCGATTTATCCACATGAAAACACACTCTTTAAATCCATCTACCAGTCCGAGTTCCCGGTCATTGGAATCGGATTCGAGAACAAAGTTCTTGAGATTTGTCATATCCCAGCCATTGAAGTCTTGTTCAGGTTCGTGTGCACAGCTGAGTCAAAATTGGAGGGCCCCAAGAGCTGTAAAGTCATTCAAATTAAAGCTTTTCAGAGTCTCAACCCCAAGTTCACCATTTAATAACTCCTGGAGCGTCGCTTTGTGCCCGGAGAGTATGCTGGATATAATTTGGTAATTCCATTCGTAGCTGTTATTTACCTGAAGGAGATAATCCCATTCGCGGCCGCAAACCGCAATTCAGTCTATGGTGAACACCTTCGAGGTTATAGGCCACTTGAAGAACCTTTGCAATTCTTCCGGGCTTCCGCGATGGTAAAATGTGGGGTGAAGCTCTTCAAGCTTTGCGGGACAATCTTGGCCCTGTCCCATCTTCTGCCAAATGTCGTGCTCAACACTCTTAAGGCATAGATGATCACTTGAGCGAGTTCAACAATCTAACCTCCGAACTTCCACACAACCTCCCAATCAGACATATTGAACGAGGTTATTTCACTGCAAATGCAAGCAGGTAGACTAGACCAGGGCCCACAAGCTCAACGGCTGTGGCGACCTTGACCCATGTCGCGGCCATTCCGTGGCTCAGTCCCGAGGCTGCTCGTCCGAGACCGCCTAGAAACATGACGCCGCCTAACACCGCAAGGGGCACGCGCCTTGATACCAAATTATTGCTTGCCCACCAAAGTATCATTCCATACCCAGCCCACATGGCTCCAAGGAAGCGGAGTTGGCTGTCCATCAGAGAAACTGTTGCTGGTTTTAGGGCGGATTCTTCGGGTTTCGTAGCAATCATGCGAATTCCAAAAAGGACATCGGCGGACCCGGTTGCGATAGAGACAATGGAAAATGCTTTCAAGGCTTGTGAGATCAAACCAGGTTGAACATATTGGGGGCGTGTGAACTCCATCTGAATATTGATATAAAGTGTAAACAATATTATAAAGGCGTATATTTTGAGCTATAATGGCAAGATAATGGAAAGTGACACGGAAGAATTGTAGTTGATCTGATGACGATGATTGCGGAAGGGGCGGATAGCAAGCAATGATAATCCCCTCAGAATTCGCACAACTGATATGTAGCAATGGCAGAAGAAGTCTCGGCAGCGGGGATCGGATTATTAATTGAACCACGGTGATAAGCATAACGCCGAACAACCCCGAAAGTAATCCTTCCGACTTGACTGGGTCGCTGACAAGTGAAGCCATTGACATGATATGAGAGAGAGAATTGGAAACACTATTAAACTCACTAGGAATGGCTGGCGCGAAAAGACCGATGGAGACAAAATAATAATTAAAATAAAAGTTTAACCCGATCATTTCTGGTCTAACCTAGCATGAGACAGAACGACAGCTAGGAGTGGAATGAGAAGTTCGGTTTCAGAGCCAGCAGATATCGCTGGGGAATATATAGCCGGTTCGTCGTTCTAATTGTTTTTCCAGGGTAGGCAAACGGGATTAGGTTCAGGTTGTCAGTCCCAACATCTAGACGGAACACTGCGCAAGCGCGATGGATGCCAGCCAACTCTTAACCATAATTCAGCTGTATTAGTCTGTGGAGTTTTGCTAGTGGATTTCTATGCAGAGCCGTTGATCAAGACGGTATAAGAAGAGCGCTCGGTGAATCAAATCCGGAAGCGTAGCTGAGCTCTAAGTGCTTGACGAAGCACGACAAGACCAATTACTAGCATAAAGAAAAGAGGATGATGTATCATCGCGTCTAAGATATATCGAATCTATTCTACATCATGGATGAGGCCGAATATAATGAAAAGCATCGCATTGTGAACGAGTCATTCCTCGCCTTGTACAAGTATGTCTAAGTCAACTCCAAGCAAAGTTTCCGCGGCAAATGATAATCCCTAACGTCCTTGCAGTATCTTCAAGACTCTAAGGCCTACTCTGAGCCTCATGATCATTGCCATGATATCCAGTAGGGAAGAATCCTACTTGGCCAGGCGACTGGGTGCGCAGTGGCAGTCCTTACGGCACCAACGATTGCCGCTTTTAATCCCATAGTCAGTACATGTGGTATTCTTAAGCAGGCAGCTTATTGTCTTGTCCATATTACCGCACCAAATGGGACGGCCCATATGGTCCAACCCCTCGGTTGTTGTGTTGCGAGGCGCCAATTGATGGCAGGAGCATCTCTCCCGGCAATCCTCGGTCAAGCTTACAACTCCACCCGGAGTGCAGGCTGCGCCTTGGGCGACACACTCATATTCCATGTTCTTGCTGTCACACGAGAGATGGCCATTCTGTGTGCCAGAATGTCGCTTACGGCTGTCAATATCCTTGATGGGCGGGTCGCTAGTGTCCCATATGCGGCAGTAGCATAGCTTGCGGCAAGCCTCGCTCGAGCTGACTATACCCTCTTCAGAACATTCGGTGCCCAAAACAGAACATTCCTCGGTGAAATCGAAGCTGCCACAATAGAAAGCTGAGTCACGTATATCGTCGCCCGAACTGCGCTTGGAAATATCATCATTGTCGAATATGCCATTACTATTGCCTGCGGACGGGCCACTCTTTGCAGTCTGGGCGGGCTTCTCCAAAAGTTCTAGCTGGACAGTGTCGATAACTGTGACCACTTCGAGGCCCTCCGGATCGGTGGGAGATGCGTTATTGTTTGTGGTTATAGATGAATCCTCCGGTGAGTGATCGGTTTTGGTCATCTTGGTGCCTCGGACAACGCCGTAGGCGTCGGAGGTGTCGGGGTGAGGATTAACGACATTCTTGCCATTGGCCTGGCTGATCTCGCGACAAGTACACTGGTCGATACAGGATTGGTCCTCGGAATCGAGCATCGAGCTTGAGCATCGAGTATTGTTGTAATACCTAGTTTCCTTGCGGTCAACGACTAGACTTTTGGACACAGGCAAAGATGGGGCGATGATGTCCGTAAACCAAAGCAAACGCAACACAGGTTTTTCATCGGTCGAAAGACACGTCAATAATGGGAGAATGAAAAATGACCTACCAGCAGACAAACGACTTGGTGAACTCCTCCTTGCAGTCGATGAGATAGGTATCGTCAATGCCAAGTGCGGGGAAAAGTGCGGTAGAGACATTCGGAACAAAGGCAGAGGGACCCTCTTCGCGCTTGACAATCTGCGCAAGCATTGCCATAACCTCGTGTAGCGTTGGTGGCATGGAAGTGTTACTCTTGACGGCAGTGCCACCACCATAGCCACCTTGGAAGCCAAGGACGACCACAGTAAAAACTGCCAAAATGGTGAGGAGAACCTGTGCGACCAACATTAATGGCAGGAACAATATCAGCTACTGGCAAGAAAGCTGACCTTCATCGTGAATTATGGTTGATTCAACAAAGCGAGCACGAAATTTGTTGATGTTGAGAGTTGGTGAGGAACTGAATGCTGGAGCCAACGTTAGCCTGGTTCGAGGGGCATGTGGTTGCTTGGGGTAAGATAGCATTATGGACGCAGGAAGTTCAATACCGAGACTGATTACCCACCTTGAGTTTTGTTGGAGTGTGTCGGTATCCCTTTTGTCGGGGTTGCCAGTAAGAAAGGCTTTGGTCGGAGGTGCGGCTGCAGGTGCGAGCTGGTAAGTGTTGCTGGGAGAAACTTTATCGACTGGAAACCAGATCCTGTGACAGCTTTGAATTAACAGAATCCTTGTGGCAAAAATCACTCGTGCGTTCACAGAAAAATACAACATCTAATCGATAACGATGATCGGACGATCATCCGAACGGAGAGGGCAACTAGCATGAACACAGCACTTTTCCTCTTTCCTGCTCCCACATGCATTCAGAAATGCTGGAAACTGGGTCTTCTCCAGATATCTTCACTTTACTGTACTCACACGGCTATTTGTTTCGAGTACTTGGAGATTCTGGATAAATAATCTTTCTTTAACTATATTTCATTTGGTTTAATGGCCAACTAAGTGTGGATGCAGTCGTGTTGTTTTCTTTTGTATTGAGTATTGAGAATGTCGCGTGTAGCTTAGTTCAAACGTACAAGAAGAGTGTTACACTAACTGACAATTAAGTAGCTTCGTGTGTGCTGAGTTTCTTGACCGTGCCTTGACCATTTTACTATCTAGCTGACAATAAAACCTCTTCTGTTGGGACAGTATGACAATGCTTCCTTATTATGTTCCATATAATTGCAGAACCTGAAACATTGAATAGTATTTTATGGCTAGTTGTATTGTTATGCTTCGGTATCCCATCAAAGCCATCTCTCCATCATGGTGTACGTACCCAATATTATATGGACTCTCGCCATCGCTTATACCCAATGTAGGATGAGTGTAGTCGCCGTGAATCCAGATCTCCAAAGCCATCTTGTTTATAGTCCTCCAACTCTAATCCACGGAATTCAGTCTTTCAGGAACCGAAAGTGTTTTTGGCGGCGCAAATAGACATCTCGTGTCAGGATATCAAAAACAAATACAATTCCGCGTGGGGTCTTTTCAAACTGCGGTGGTACCTATAACTCCCCAAATATCTTTTTTCCCAACAATTGTGAAGCTGGAAGAACGTCGTCTCGCTGGATCACCCTCAATTCAGCCGTATTGCCGTCAATATCAGGTAAATGATGAAGGGCCTGCAACGCCGATCAGGGACGCTAATGGTGACTTCGTCGATATAGAGATTGTCGAGGTCGAGCCCACAGAATCATCCCTTCGTAAACGAGGGTTGAGTACGGAGCACTCCACTGGTGAGAACCCGTTGAATATGTAGATTCAAAATCGTACAGCAAAAGCGACATGAGTAACTGTAAGTGTACGTGGTGGGACACATAAATGACAGATGAATTGTCTGTTTCTTATGACTTCGGGCCCCGTATCCGCTGTAATATCCAGCAGCCTTATCACTAAGGAAGGTTCAGGGGCATAGCTTATCACTAGCCTGAAGTCCAAGTATAAGAGATACATATCTCTTCCAAAATCTTATCTGGAAGTTTACAGGATCTCTCGACGCGCCTCTCCCCGTGCTAGGTGTGTCACTTGGCCTTCCACTTCTCTAATCTCAATAGATCGTTTACAGCAGAGACTGATAGGAATCTAGTTGGGCGAAGAAAGACGGAGTTCATCCACGATTACGATTTGCTTGCTGGACAGGTCTGTGTGCCTTCTTACCTCTCAGTTGGGTGCGAGCGCAAGACTTTGTATGTGGTACAGTGTAATGGGCTGTGATTGTCACCCAAATGCTATTCTTGTGGCGTTGGTAAAGTGGATTCATTTCCAACCAAGTATCATATATCCCGAAAGGAAGGGTCCAGCGCGGGGGGACGCTCAGACAGTCATCAAAGATAGGATCGTGTAGCGGTTTGAACTGATGCAAGTAAGGTGCTCCTAACGCATCCACAGTGTTAACAACTGATACCCACTACCGTCGACAAGTACATAATTGTACAAGCAAGAGCCTGGTCCGCGAAAGCAGAAGAGAAAAGGGAAAATTAAAGCGGCTTGAAATATGGCCAATTCTCCAGCGCGATACCAACAATCTTGCTTAATTATTTTCAATGGAATGGCACAAAACGCTTCTATATGTCTGGGCTAGTTCTGAGCTATGGTAGTAGCACTAGTGTTGAATCTCTAAGGTTACATGTATGTAATCAAGACGGGAGATGTTAGTATGCGAGAGCAAACTACAGTTCGAGCATTGCTTTAATTTGTAAATCGAAATCACCATACCTAATTTCCGTGGATATGCCTCAGAGACTCGAAGCTCTAGCAGCCGATATAGGAGTCATGTTTGGTTATTGCAAGACATCACTCAGCCAGGAGAGATGAGCGCTCGGTGTCAGCCCGCAGCACGCACGGTTTAGCGGCCCCGGCAGAGGCGGGGCGCCATGCACTCGGCGACGGCAGTCTGAATGGGCGAAGGTGGACCTAAGGGACCTAACACCATAGTACCACGGCGTTTGCTGACGACATGGACCTTAAACATCGCGCGGGGCAAGCCTTTTGCTTATGTGCTTTATAAGGACGAACTAGGATGCACGTAGCGGCAGTGGTGTTTTTTGATCATATCCCCGGGGAGCCGGGGTTCGCCGCAGCTTATCGACCACTATCGCAACGCCGGCGGCACGACCAGCGGCGCGGTGGAGCACCCCGCGAAGTCAGCACTTCGAAGCCGCCGACCCCATCTCAACCTCTAACAGGAAGGCAGCCATCATGAGCCCAAAGGACGGCAGCGGCATACCGCATGCATCAAATCGTACCATCCAGATCACTCATGTTATGATTCCATGCAATCGGTCATTTGAGGAAGCCAAAGCGGCATTAGAACGAGCTGTCCCGCCGCTGGACTTGACCTTCCTTGCCAGTAGCAAATCAGGGAACTTCCAGGCCGCTCATACAGCGCTCAAAGCGCTGCCCACACTCAACCACTTCATCCTGCCACCGCGCAACTTTGGCCGCCTCCTCAACGTGCTCGACCGCGAAGGCAAGGCACTACAGTATGAGATCGGCAATCCTCTAACTGCGACGCTCATGACACAGCATGAGCTTGGTGTCGGGCTCTACGCCCCGATTCGGGTGCTTCTGCGTGAAGATCGGAATGGAGAAGCTTTCTTTGAGTTCGATCGGCCTACGAGTACTATGGGACAATTTGAAGATGAACAAGTCAACGTGGTGGCTCGCGAATTGGACAGAGACTTGACTGAAGTTCTTGTGATTGCAGCGGGGTGGGAAACGTACGGTCAGTGGAAGTCAAAGTCACGATTATGATACAGTCAGTTCGGTACATTGGCCAATCGCTCGGGACATCGGATCGGGACACGGAAATACATACTTATAGCCCTTTTAATACATTAAAGAACCTCTCCAAGTCCCGTCCAACTCCACGACTTGGCTGCAAGTGGCACCTGTAGTGTACGGTATCCGAGTGCCGTCGACCATTTTTCGTTGGATGACATCTTGCGCACCCTGCACAATACCACAATTGCATCTGGCTTGCCTCTCCGGTGGCAGAGAAACCGAAAGCGTGATATTATCATTATTATTACTCAGTTATTCCACCCCACTGGGTGCTAGGTAGTTGATGTTTCTCTGATAGAAGGCCAAGCCCTTGAAATGCTGGAGCAGAGAGGGGGATCCGGCAATTTGAAAATTGAGTTCAGAAAGAACTAATATACCAGTAAAGTTTGACTTCATAGATTAGGCTTTGCATTAGCACGATCGTACTGGCAGCAGATACTCCCTCTGCGAAGAATGGATGCTCCAGGAACGCTTTTGCATGGTACTGCTGACTGACAGGACACTGTGCAGTCCACGTGGGGAAGGCCAGCTCACGAAAATGCTCATTCAGGGCTATATCAACGTAAAGGGCCTCGATTAACAACGACCATACATGACAATCGACACCCTTCAATGTATTCCTACCCACGTTTCCGAGAAGTCCATTACAGAACCTTGCCACTGTACCTCATTTATCCCGATCATACAATAACTTCTGGCCAAAATTCTCCTTTGGGAGGTCGTTTTTCCTGAATCTGCCCGAGTCATTACTGCTGGTTCTTTGTCTGACGTATCTAGCTTTTGAATGTAATCAGAATCAAGAATCCAACCGCAAGTCTCCACATCAGATCCCTGGATTTGCAATTAACGGTTGTGCATGTCTGGGTAACTGAGAAACCGTAGAATATGGTGTTGTTGAGAGATATCCGTCATTGCATTATGGAAGTACTTGAGCTGGTTTGTGATATCATGTAACAAGCTCTCATTCCTTCCGGCCCCGACCGGCGCGCGAGACTTCGAGTTCGTCTTCGAGATCTCCGAGGCTGGACTTTTCTTCGCCCTCCCTGTATCCGATCGCTGGTTGGTACCAGTAATCTACGCCCACGAGAAATCCATGAATGCGATGATCGAAGATGCGAGACCAAGGGCCGCGACAGCCTCCATCTTGATAGCTAGTTTAAACCAGGCGGCATAGAGACTGTAATGGGAAACAACGGTATGCTCCATTTATTGTTCTGCAACAGAGCCGGACTCGACGAACCAATTCGATCAATGTCAGGCTGTGGGTTGGTTGCACGAGCCATTGACTTCTCCACGGTGTCAATCTAGGACAACCTCAAACAATTTATAAATACATCTCATATATATAGGTGGCTACATCAAACTGCCTGCAGTGATATCTTTGAGATCTCTCACATTCCTTTTGATCACATCAATGAATTTTGGCGTTATATATCATGTCTAGTGTCATTCATTGCCGTGGAGGCTGATGGCCGTGCCCATGCCAACCCCCATCCATTTCATGATATGAGTTGACAGGTCCACTTTGCCAACCCATGCCATTATATCCCGCATTTTGAGTTGGAACCGGTTGGCCTTGTGCCTCGTACAGCTCTTGGCCATGTTGACCCGGCGCTTCGTGTATAGGAGAGCCGTAAGCCTCTAATACTGGCTCAGGTCGTTGGTGATATTGAGGCTGTTGGGGGTATGTGTTTTGACCCTGAAGCTCAAGCTGATTGGGCGCTGGTGGAGGGTATGTGTAGTGGCCTTGGAGTTCTGGATGAGAAGGCAGGTTGCCGTTCCCATGAGCAGAGACTGGCGAAACGTTGTCGACTCGTAGTGACGATGACACCTTCAGGGTGCTGGGGCTAGGGCTTCCGGTTGGCGGCATCGCGGCGAGTCCTGTACTGTCGAGCTCGGGCTTTCCATTGCCAGGATGCGATACTTGAGTCGCTCCCAATTTGTCGCCCTGTTCCTGAGGTTGAGATCGGCGCCAGAAGAATAACACTAGCCCAGCGATCAAGCAAAGTACAACCACAGCACCGACAATGCCACCAACAATTGCGCCAATGTTGATCTTGCTGCCGTTCACTGAGCTGCCGCTCGAACCTGATCCTGACCCGGACCCCGAGCTACCTCCGCTGCGTGAACCTCCCGTTGATGCTGGTCCTGATGTTCCAACTCCACTACCGGTTCTCGCTGTCTCGATCGCGCTTGTTTGTTCCACTGTGTTGATTAGCCATAGCTTTCTAGGAGTGTCGCCAAGTCTTTCATACCGGATTCAGTCACCCCCGCAGGAGTGACTAGAGCCTTCACAGCACTGCAATAGTAGTTCCAAACAGACAATGCGGAACTGATATCCTCTGACGCGGTGCTGGAGCAGGAGTCCTTGACATCGGAGGTTATCGCACTCGAGACGACGCTCGGCATGGGCTCTTTGAGACACACACAGGAAGCGAGCGCTTGTGGTCCGTTTGGGCAGTTGTCATAGGATTGCTGAAGTGGATATTCGTATTAGCTTCGAGTATTTAGGTATGTTACCAGCAGCCAGGCTTACGCTGAGGACGCCATAGGATACGGCAGACTGCGCACACGGTGCTAAAGAGCTGAACTCGGCCAGAGCCGTGATGTAGTAGGTCACTACACTCGCGTCAGATCTTAACCAATATTCAATATTAGAGCAAAGACGTACTATCTCCTGGTGGGTCGGATGTAGTAGGGAAAGAAGAGGTTCCATTGTTCAGCCCGCAGTATGCTGCAAATACTGCCTGCGCCGAAGAGACATCTGCCGTGTGCGACGAGCAAGAGTATCGCACCGAGGTATTGATGCCCTGACTAACTTTCAAGGAGTTTTGATTCTTGTTGCATGCACAAGTGGCTAGTAGGCTTGCGTCCTCGGGGCAGTAATCGTAGGTCTTATGGGCTCACGTCAATGTTGCACTTTACAAAGGGACAAGGAAAACGCACCATACTCCTGTTATGTTGGTTAGTGCCGAGGAAGCAATGACGTCCATCACTGTGCTGGTTTCCACTTACATCACGTTGTAGGAGAGGGCGCTGCGAGCACAAGGGGCAAGATCGGCCCATGCACCAATATCTGTTATGTACTGAGAAACGGGCGTGGCTGGTTGGTCAAAAGTGGCCATGGAGTCTTGATTACAGTATGCGTCGTATACAAGGGTCGCACTGGCTTGGTCGGCAGAGGCGGTTCCGCCGCAGCTATAGCTCACGGATGACGAGAGTTGGGTCCGAAGAGATGCGAAGTTGTTGTTCTTGGAGCAGAGACATGATTGCAATTCAGTCACCCCCTCGGGGCAGGCCGAATAGGTCATAGACATGACATTGTAAGAGAGGGCGGAAGCAGCGCATGGTGCCTTTCCCATGTCAGTGACTTTGACCTTTCCATAATCTCCATGAAAGGGAAGGCCTGAGCTTGAGCATAGGAAGAGTGTGGTCTCATACTGCCCAAACTGTTTTGTAAACCCGTCTGGGTATGGTAGTTTGGAGTTGAGTCTAATCGGAGGGCAGCAGTATGAAGGAATAGACGAGAGACCTACCAATTGTGTGAAGATCGTGAGATCAGTGACATATACAACCTCTGCAGTCGTTGTGTAGACAACACCAACACCCAGCCATACCAGCAGGCTCGCTGTAGGTTTCCACATCACAAGTGGATTTCAAGATGCAAAGTTGTACAAGAGAAGTTGAGAAGAGAATGAAGGGGGACATTTGAAAGAAGCATGCTTTCGACACTAGCTATTGGAGACTGTCGCTCACAGGCGGCAACCTGGGGGTTTGCCGCCATTGCATGTCCAGTCGGTATCAAACTCAGCTGCAATCTCTCAGGTCGACACCAACTTCCTCTTGGCATATGGGCATGGGAGACGAGCCTGTCACGGCATGCCACCATGTCTGTCGAGGTTCCCGCACCCCTGTCAGCTGAAGTCCAGATTAAGCATAAAGCAAGTCCTTGCCCGACGTGGGAAGGCTAGCCGTTCCCTGGCTGCAGCCACTTGTTGTAGGTTCAGCCGTAGACGAAACTACCGCAGGGTGCTAGGCATAGTCATGCCCGCCTCTTGTCAAGTCACGATGAAATGTGTTGGTAAGACAGGGGCCGACTTGGACAAAAGGGGGAGTTTCAACGAAGTTTGAAGAATGAGCTTTGCTACTCGAGCCTGCAGATTGGGTTGGAGTTCTAAGCGCATCCTGCTTGTGGTGCATTATCACCTTTGAGCGATGATTAATGATTCTCCTTGAGCCCGACCTCGTTTAAACTCGCCCGAAATGGAAAGGACATTATCGTGGATATGCCAACTAATAAGATTGCCGCCCATTCAGCGAGTTTCGACAGCGGCAAGCCCTTGACGGGCGTGCAGCGGCCTGGCTGAGGACAGAGTAGGGTGGAACCGAGTCAGTAGCAGGGCTAATTGAAATGCAAAATTACGATACCGATTGTGGAGGATGTCTGACGACCTATAACAGAGAATGGACATAAAATCAGACAGATGCACTGCAGGGGAGCCGATTGAAATATACGACTTTAGAAGTTTAGAACCACCATGTGTAAGAGGCAGACAGAAAGTCGAGTCCTCAGAGAGCAAGGACGTCTCTGGCAGAACACCGGGACATTCTCCAGGTCTGTCAGGGATGAGAGGGCGCCTATTAGAGCTCGGGCCTTGAGTGGAGTATCTGCCTGCATCAGCGTTTAACTCGATATCAGAGCCGTTGGAGATCACCTTTACCGAATACTCTAAATCAACTGCAGTCTTTTCGAATAAACAGCCACAGTCCTGCTGAATAATAGCGTTTGCGACCATGTTCGCCAAGTTGACCCTCCTACTTCATATCCTCATTGAGACGCCCGCAGCTTTCACCTTCATATTCACGCCCGAAAAACAGCTACACGACTGCAATTCGGCCACGCGGCTGGTCCTGCGACAGTATGGGGGCTTACTTATTTCCAGCAATTTGATAAGCGTAGTGCTCTTCTCACAGGAGGAACTTGGTGATGCCGGGAGGTTGATCGCGGCGTCGTTGGGATTCTATCATATCTGGCCCTGCTATCGTGCCTATGCGCGTCTCACGCGACAAGTTTCTGGTGATATTCACGGGCAAGCGACGCTAGGAGGACCCGCCGTGCATCTCGCTGTGCATATAATACTGCTAGGGATGTTCGGGTATGTCGCTATATCTGACGTTCAAGCATAATCAGTGTTGATCTTTCAAACACGTTATTGAGAAAGGAAGCTGTCCAGCCTCAACCACATCAACTGAAACGCGTTCGATTGCTCCATATGTGTATGGACAAAGCTCTCATCCTTCACCAGACCCTTTTGACCTCCTGCGTACTTTTTCATCGCGATCATTCTGTCCCAGCGGACCTGCGTGGCCGTTGCGCTTGTACGATCTCACTGCACCCACTGGTAAACATCGACACGATTATGAAGTCAGTATTGGTCGGAACATATGGGAACGGATACGAGAAAACTCGCAAGAAGCGGCTCCTAGAGGCACCGGAGAACTGGCTGGCGTTTCTCGGATCCAGTCTTGAGTAGCCGAATTACGTCATGATTGCTGGGCGAGCGATCTGTTCAACAAAACTGCTTGGATTGGCGCCATAGGACTGATCGACAAGAAGAAAGCCTCATCATCAACATGAACACAGCCATATGCCGCGCAATTCCGCTCCAGATGTTGAAGCCGTGCTGGTCAAGGACCTGCTTCGCTGAGGGCGTGTATGCAGAATCCTGGGCAAATAGAGAAACGGGATGACCTGTAGCCTTTTGCAAGAAGGCTTGGGTAATCAGTGCAGCGATGCGGATGAGAACCACCGTTATCTCGACAAACTGTGATGTTGGTCTTGAAGCGTTCTGCGCAAGCCTCGTGGACAGTTACTAAGCTTCTACAATCGTCTCTGGACGACTACTCGTGAACGAACTTCTTGAATTCCAGCTTCCAACATACCACGACCTTCTCATCCCGAACAATGGGCAGCGAAACAAGTAGGCAGCTACTCTTCGAGTTCAGCGCCTAAGAATTATGGATTGTGCAATCTGATGTAGTTCTCCTTGTGGTCGATGAGGGGCATGGACACGGCTTTAGCTTGCGTGGCACATTGGGGAATTAGGAAAGCCATCAGGTACCACAAGGTAACTGGCACTCTGAACATCGATGGGCTAGGCATAAGCAGAACACCGACTCACCCTTTCATAAGATCGCTCATGGGCGTCGAACATTCCCTTCCCGAGACCAGGAAGCTTACCAAGCACCTATAATTACCTATGTTGACTTCACAAACGCCCCAGCGAAAGAACCGAGAAGACTCTAGCGATCTTCTAACTTTCTTGTGAGAGATGCCTGTACACATGATGCTGAGATATAGAAATAACGTGAGAAGTCACATTGAAGTTCCAATGCGATGTATGACGATAATCTAATGACACCGTCGCAACAAGCTTGCCTGCGATTACGAATATATACCTCGGTAGTGATCCACAAATTTTGTCAAGGGGTAGGGAGCAAAGTAAGACGGAGATCATTGATGGATTGCGAACTTAATATAAATCAGGGACCTCTGGTCGCATGGCACATAATCCAAGAGGAAACAGTGTGGTTTCATGCGTAAGTGACGCTGTGGTGATGATGTAACAGCCAATCAAAACCCACTGGGCAGACTACATGTACATTTATTTAGGTAGAGCTGCAACCAAGAGGCTGGGAGTAGCTGGGAGCTGGGAGGAAAAGAGTGGGGCATGTGCCTGCGACCTGGTCCAAGCTCCCTGCCGACCAGTGCAAACGCCTGTAAACTTTCCTCAAAGCCCGTCACCTTTAGCAGCAGCAGCCTCGTCGTCGCGCCTTTCATTCCGGAAACAGTGAACGAAGGTCAAAGGCATCGGCAGCTTGCTCTTGTCGCGACTTTCCCCCACTGACAATTGATCTCAAGCAACAGCCAAGCTGCGCGCGAGACTCACCTCACTCATTCTGTGGCAGCTTTTCTTCCTTTTCCTTCCTGTCACCTACTTTCGCAGGCCAAAGCTCTTGTTTGCAGTGGGGCCTGCCTAGTTCTTTCATCGCGCCTCCATTGTCATTACCACTGCCACCGCTCGACGCACGATCGTGTCTGCGACCTACATAGCCGCTTTTACCTATTTGCCTCCGACAAAGCATTCTCCACTCATGGTTCCCATCTGTTTTCAGCGTGCTTGACAGGATGGCAGCCGCCGGCGTGGACGTCGGGTATCTGGCTACCCACCTGGGTATGCCGGAGGATAATCTGGCAACCGCTGTTACTGGTCCCACGGTCGAGTTGGTACAGGCAGTGCTCGCCGCCGTTGCCGCAAAGGCTCATGAATACGATGCCCTCTACTCGCAGAAAGTCCAACTAGAGGTCGAACTCGAGACGAACGTTCGCGGCGCCGAGGCCCAGCGCGACGCCAGCAACGAGCGAGCAAACAAGGCACAAAAGGATGTTGAGGAGATTCGGCAAAAGCTGCAGCAGGAAGGTAAAAAATTGCACTGGATCTGTCATTCCTGTCCTACGGTACTGGTGCAGCGAGCTAATCGATGATTGATCGCAGAAACCAAGAGCCATGCCCTCGAAAACGAGCTACAGTCTACCAAGTCATCCAACTCTACTTCGCAGTCCGACGTCGAAACTCTTCGCGCCAAAGTGACCTCCCTCGAGTCACTGAACCGAGAAAAGTTGGCCATCATCGATACCAAGAACACAGCCAACGAAAACTTGTCCCAAGACCTCCAAGCCCTACACCAAAAGAATCTGAAACTCAATCAGGAACTCACCACTGCGCAGCAAACTGCCCAGAATGTGCAAGGTGCTTCCAATGCCTTCAAGATCACCGAGTCTCGACTGCGCTCAGAGCTGCAGATGGCCGAGAGGAATGCTGAATTCTGGGAGGAAGAACAAAAGAAGAAGGCCGCCGAGCTGAATCAGGTTCGCAAGGACAAGACTAGCACTATTTCCAGGTTGCAAAGTGAGAATCAAGATCTTCGAAGCGAGAAAGACAGTCTCGAGGAATCTATCCGACAACTGCGAAAACAGTTGGAGGAAACACAGACGAAGCTGGCTCAAGCTTTCCAAGAGAAGCAACAAACGATCGAACTTGCAGCTAGCCGAGAGGAAGGTCTGCGCCAGGATCTCGATGCGACGAAACGCCTGGTGAACATGCGAGAAGAACAGTCCAACTCTTTTAAAAATAGACTCGCCGAGATGGAAACGCGACTCGAGCAGGTCAAACGGGACGGCGAAGACGCCGTGCGACGCATTAGTGAAGATTTGGAACAGACCCGCCAAGCACACGACTTGGCAGCCAACGAAGTTGAGAATTTGCAAGCCGAGATCGCCAGATTGGAGGCTGTACTCGCTGGCTCTCGCGCCTCTCCAAGCCAGCCCGGTTCTGCACCACAAACCCCCAGGCCGATGAACGGCTCTCTCATGGGCCGTCCAGGATCACCTTTTGCCACGCCTGGTTCTTCCATTCGCAAAGGAATGTCTGTCACGCAGACGCTGGAAGAAGTGTACCGCCTCAAGGGTCTGTTGGCTAAAGAGAAGAAGCACAACGAGCATTTGGCTAAAGAGATTGAGGAAATGATGGACCAGTTGGAGGCAAAGGGACCGGAAATTGAAGAACTCCAGGCCGACAACCAGCGTTTGCAGGAGGAGCTTCAAACCATGTCACACCTTTCAGACGAAAGCTTCCAAGAACGTGATCTAGCAAAGAAGGCAGCGCGAAAGGCAGAGGCTGAGTTGAAGAACGCCCAAACTGAGATCAACATTGCTCGCCAGCAAGTGCGCGACCTCAGTGCTCAGATACAAATGATGATCTTCAATCTGCAACACCAAGGCCAGGAGCTTTCATTGGAGGAGGAACTTCAAGTCCAACGCCTTCAAAGAGGAAACGCAACAGATGACATGTCGGACGTGGATGCTCTAATTTCTGAGCGTTTGGTCGTTTTTAGAGACATCAAGGATCTACAGGAAAAGAACCAAGATCTTCTGAAGGTTATTCACCAACTCTCCGAAGACATGAAGAACGCCGAAGACGCCGAAGCTAAACAACAAGCTGCTAAAGACCACGAGGAAGTCATCCGACTCAGAGACACTATCAAGGAGTGGGAGGACAGGCTGCGCTCCATGCTTGTACAGCACGAAGCTGTTGTCAAGCAGAGAGATATGTTCCGCCGCCTGGCTGAGAGCAGAGGTTCTCATATTGACGGATCTACCATTGAAGGAGGGAATGGTATTCTTGGCAGCATTGAAGACAACGGGGCCTCTATCCTTGGTGATGGAACCGACTACGCAACCGTGCTTCGGGAGCTACAACAACAGTACGACTCTCACAGAGCAGAATGGAACACCGATCGCGATACCATGAAACGACAGATCGACACTCTTTCTTCCGAGAGGAATAGTCTGCATGCCGAGAATGCCAAGGTTCACAGCCAGTTGGGATTGAAAGATTCTCGCTTTGAGATGTTGGAGTCTAACTTCAAGTCATTGAAATCCGAGAATGAATCGCTCTCGAAGCGCATTCGCGAACAATCCGAAAATCTGTCCAAGCAAGACATACGGACCCAACAGGCGGCAGAGGACTTGGTGGAAGTCCGCAGTCAGGTTGAGAGCCTGCGTAATGAGAACGCCAACCTCAAAGCAGAGAAGAAGCTTGCCAAGGATATTCAAGGTCGTCTCAGTCAAGATAATGAGAACCTGATACAGGAGAGATCCAGGCTGAATGAGGTGGTAGCTACTCAGCAAAGGCTTCAGAACGAGCGCGATATTGGAGAGGCCGAGATGAAGCGACGCCTGCAGACCCAGGTCGAATCGTTAGAGGATGAACTGAAAACTGTAAAGCGTAACCTGTCCGACCAAGGGGAGGAAACCAAGCAACTTCAGCTGCGCAAAGAGTTTGACGGACAGCAGTATCAGAAACGGATCGATGAACTCACCTCCAATCTCAGCCAGATTCGTGAAGACCTCGCAGCTACCAAGACGACTAAAGAACACCTTCAAGTCCGCGTTGACGAGCTCACCATCGAGCTCCGTACTGCCGAGGAGCGTGCGGAAAGATTACAACCTCGGCCCACCCCCCGACCCGGATCAATGGCTCCTGACGCCGGCCAAACTGCAACCCAGGACAGCGTAGAGCGCATTCAGGAGCTCATCCATGAAGTTACTGACCTCAAACGCGACCTGGAGCTGGCTAAGACACACCTCGAGAACGCAGAGGCGCAAGCTGCCCAATATAAGGAGCTTAGTCAATCCAACGAGGAGGAGCTGCAGTCTCTACAAACGGCCCAAGATCAGTATGTACAGGAAATGGACGCGGCGTTGGCTACCAAGGATGCCTCGATCAAAGAGCTTGAGCAACGCGTCGAAGACATGTCCGCAGAGTTAGCAAGAACCAATAACGAGCTTTCTACACTCCGCGACTCGCAGGAAGAAGTGGCACGTCGCTTCCAAGATGAGAAGTCAGTCTTGGAGGAAGAGGTGAAACGTCTCAAGGATCAAGAGGAAAATTACACGGCTTCAGCACAGTTCCACCAGCAAGATCTTCGTACCCAGGCCGAGATTGCTAGCAATGCTCAGCAACAATACGAGGAGGAGGTCGCCAAGCACGGCCAAACAGCTGCTAACCTACATTCCATTCGCAACGAGTACAATCAGTTGAGGACAGCAGCCGCCACCCTGCGGGCTGAGGCTGAGTCCGCAAAGTCGACTCTGCTACAAAATGAAAGCTCTTGGGAAGAACGACGGAAGAAACTCGAGCAGGAGATGTCAGACTTGCGGGGAAGACGGGACGATGCCGACAAGCAAAACAAGATCCTACATGCGAGCCTCGAAAGCATGCAGAACGAGGTTGCAAAACTTCAACAAACCCGTGCATCTGCAGATGAATCAATGGAGGCTCTTTCAGTGCAGCCCACATCCTCTTCAGAAGCTGGACTTAGGGAGATGGCTAATTATCTCCGTCGGGAGAAGGATATCCTCGAAGTCCAGTTCGATCTCAAGGTTCGAGAAGCTAAACAACTTCAGCAAACTCTTGGCTATACTCAGTCTCAACTTGATGATGCGAAATTGAAGCTCGAACAAGAGCGCCAGTCGCAGTCTAGCAGTGAGAAATCGGCCGGGTCTCACAAGGACTTGATGGAGAAGATTGAGCAGCTGAATCTTTTCCGTGAGAGTAGTGCAGCACTACGCGCAGAGAAGAGACAGCTTGAAGCACAGCTCACCGAGAAGAGTGCGAAGGTATCCGAGTACGAGGAAAGGATTCAGCCTCTCGAAGCTCAAATTGAGGAGCTCAACAGCCAACTGGAGCACAAGCAGGCGGAGATCGATCAAATTCGCACCGACCGCGATTACTGGCAGAAACGCAGCGAGGATATCATTGCCAAGCATGGAAGAACCGATCCGGCCGAGGTTGAGGAACTCAAAGAAACTATTGCAACTTTGGAGGCCGAACGTAACACTCTTCGGGAGGCTGAGCAACCACTGAAGGACAAGGTACAAGAGCTGGAGAAGGCATTGCAAGAAAAGGAAACTGGCTGGCAGACAACCCGTGAAAAGCTCGTCGCTCAGTTTAAGGAAAGATCGCGGACACTTACTGCCGCGAAGAACGAAGCCATTGTGGAGAAGGATCGACTCCAGGGAGAACTCAACGACGCCAACGCGCAGCTCACGACGGCCAAGGAAGATGCCGAGTCCGAGAGAAACAAGTACTCGACTGCAGAGGAGCAGATTAGGTCATTCCAGAGCCAAGTCGAAGCGTTGCAACAAGAGATTCAACAGAACAGCAGCGCAGCTACACAGTCTGCAACGTCGGCGCCAGCACCAGCTGCACTTCCAGCCTCGGCCGATACGTCGAACTCGGAACAAGTGGCTAATCTTGAGCAGCAGCTTGCCGAGGTCAGGACTGAGCTTGACTCCATCACCTCGCAAAAAGCTACTGTTGACCAGGACCTCGTCGAGCTCCGAACCCAGCTTGACAATGTTTCTAGAGAGCGCGATCAGGCGCTAGCTAGAACTCAGCCCGGCGCCGCCCATGGTGACGTAGAAATGGAAAACGGCACCAGCGGAGACGCCGCCACGACGCAGCCAGCGTCTACCCCTCTGAGTGATGAAGAGCGCCTATCTTTGCAGCAAAAGATCACCGAAGCTGAGGCGAAGGCTGCTGAATTCGAAGCCAAAGCAAAGGAGCTCGAGGACAACCAGACTGCCATCATCAGCACGAGAAGTGAGAAGATGAAGAAGGCCCTGAACGACAAGCTTAAGGCCAAGACTGCCGAGATCGAGAAGGAGCGGGCAGAATTGATGGAGTCAATGGAGAAACAGCAAGCCGAAATCAACTTGCGTATGGAGCAAGAGAGGAAGATCTGGGAAGCTGAGCAGAAATCGGTAGCACCAACGGCCAGCAAACCTCCTGCGACACCGTCAAAGGCGGAATCCGCCACCCCGGCTAGTGCACCGGCACCTTCAACTCCAGGCTTGGACAACATCAGTGACGATGAAGCTCGCAGGTTTGTCGCTAATAATGGTACAGTCAAGGGCATCATTACCGCAAACGTGAAGAGCAAGGTCGAACAAGCCACCAAAAAGCTGAAGGAGGAGTGCGAGCAAAATCATGTATCAAAGTCTGAAGTCGAACAAAAGATCACACAAGCCAAAGAATCAGCTGCGAAGATGGCATCTGCGAAGGCTTCAGTTCAGATCAACATGGCCCAAAACAACGCCAAGAACGCACAAGCGAAGATTGCCGTGATCGAGACAGCTGCGAAGGAGACGCCCACGAAGCCGGTTGGTGAAGTGTGGGACATTGCAAAAATGGCAAAGCCCCCGCCGGCCCAGCCTAAGCAGTCTGTGCCTGCTACAGGGACAAATGCTGCAGCCCGTAAGTTTAGTGAAGTTTTACCAAGAACGAAATTCTTGGCTAATGGTAACACAGCCTCTGCTCGACCCATTGCAGCCAATGCTGGAGCGTCTCAGGTCCCTCAACCAGCGACCGGCTCCGCTCTACCGAAGCCCCCGTCATCCATTCCGGCGCCGGCGGCCACAGCCAATGCTGCAGCCAATCCTACGAGCGCTCCAGTGAATCCCTTCGCCCAAAGTCAAAATGGTCAACCTCCTGCAGCGAACAATCCATTTGCGTCGGCCAATAACTCACAACCTGGCCCACAAACCACGCAACCACAGCAAACACAAGGAGCACCAAACCCACAAACAGGTGTCCAGCCTAAATCTGGCATTCCAGCTCCTTCGAACCTGCCCAAGAGTAACATCCGAGCACCTAGCGGAACCTACCAAGCACCCCGTGGTGGACGCGGGGGGCGTGGTGGTGGTCGAGGTGGTACGCAGGCTGGTGGCCGCGCAAGTCTAAATCCAGGCGCAGGAGACTTCCAGCCTGGGGCTGGAAACAAGCGGCCGAGGAATGATTCGGAAGCTGGTGGCCCTGGAGGACAGAAGAGGATGAGAGGTGGTGCTGGTGCTAATGCTGCACAGCAGTAAGCGTTCACAGCTTTCATGGGGCTTGTGAAACATAATAGTGCAGGGAAGAGGATAATGGAAACTGTACACAAACTGTAGCATGTATTCGGATCTATGGCATTGCTTCTTTGCACACGCAGATAGGAGGCGAAAAGGAGTGAAAAGCACTTGCATGATTTATTTTACAGCTGGGTGTCAAACAGGCATCCGGGGGTATTCTGTCAGTTCAGGGTTCCGTATGAGAAAGTCTCATCGATAAGACAATATTATGGTGTTTCATTTGTTCATTCCTCAGTCATGGACTCAAATGTGTGGTGGAAAGGCTACTACCGTTTGTAAATGTTCATCGGAAAACCGATATGTTTCGGCATCTTTGGACTAGTTAGTCACCCTGCGTGGACAGAAAGCGATCGACACAAACACCGTGACTTTTTCTTTTTTAAATTACGCATGACAAAATGGGAATCATCCTGATATTCTCTCTCGTCGCGTCTAGCGAATCTCCCATCGCTGAGGTTATGTCTCGGCGCAGTCGTTCCATCCTCTCTGGACGACGTACGAGTAGTCGACTGAGGACCGTCAATAAAAGGCGTGCAGCTAGGAGTTACAAAATACAAGGTCCATGATAAGCAACAAGCAGTTGTATCTCGGCCGGTTAACAGAACATTGAGGAGCTGGTCGCGAACTTCGGCCTTTGAGTTCGAACCCGCAACCACTTGATCGAGGAACCAGGAGGATTGGTCGTCGGTTTGGCTTTGCAGCTCGGTCTTGCGCTCTTCGATATATCTGTCCACGAATTGTTGCACCTTTCGCCAAGCCTCCCGTAATGATGGTGGACTACACAGAAAATGGAGTGGCACGAGCCGGGAGCGCTTGGCTAGACCTTCTTGGGCAGTAGTGAAAGCTTCTGCGAAAACTCTGTTCTCGTCCTTCTGATCAATGGCTCCTCTGAGACTATACACCCATTGACCAAACAGTACTGCCGTGGTTGTGTCCAAAGTGAGGTTGAAGAACAGAGGCTGAAGATCTGCAACGTCATTATTTGCGATGCATGCTACTAAATTGTCAACATTCTGGCGGAAGTGGTCGAGGTTCTGATACTGTGCTCGTATGGGTTGCTTCCATAGCAGTTCTCTGACCAATACACGCAAACCAACAACAAACACTGAGGATCAACGCACACGAGGCATTCACGCACATCACGCATCAACAAGTATCAAGCCTCATGTCTGTTACGGCAACAGCCTGGCTCGTCTGTGTGCAACACAGCTTATACCTAATTGTGCAGGCTGTCAGAGATGCGAACCTACGTTGCGACATCGACAGGTGCTGTTATTATAATATGTCATTCTGCCGTCACTGCCGTAAGCATGTCAGTGGGCAGCCGATGCCGGCAGAGAGCGGCGGAGTCATAAGGCTCGACATTTACCACGGAAAACTACACCTTTGGTGGAATTCGGCCGTCGTGACAGTCGCAAACGCACTGGGGCCTGCTACAAGGTGGTAATTGAGGGCTATTAGACATACGGTGGCAATTTGTGCAGTCATTGAGATGCGGCATGGAATCTTTACCATATTTGCTCTAGGAATTATCGGTCATCAGGTAGATGATGGATCATGATCACCGCCCTAGGTGGCCCGGACTATATTGCCTCAATATGTTGTCTGTCTCTGACTGACCAAGTCCTTTGTTTCTTCTGTCTCAATTAAAGGTACAAGATGGATCACGACTCCGAAACAAGTAGCCCCTACAATTCTAAACGACGAAAGCGATGTCAATTCCCTTGGAGCGCATGGCTGATTGATCCCTTACCGGGCAGTAAGGCTCTTCATTTACTTACCGCGGACGCCTGCGCTGCACCGCTCGTAGGCCCAGGATTCGATTCCGTAATTTGCAATGGCGCATTCTAGCTTTTGGTTCCCGAGTCGTGATTCAAAGGTTCACGACCGTCTGTCGCAGACACTGCCGGGTCTGGTGGTGTGAGCCGCACCATTTCCGGGTGCAAGCTTTCTTGCGGTGCTAAGTTTTGAAGCGTTTCGCTGTTCGAGGTGGTTTTTCTCAAAATCATCTTCTCTGGATTTGGCCGGTTTATCATAGGATGCCTCGAATTGGTGATGTCTAGGCTTGCGAGCGAGACATCGAGGGCTGTTGTCGGGACTTCTGAGGTGCAGTTCGACCACTTCTCGCCGCCGAGCTCCTCGTGAGCTAGACGGTGCAGCTGCAAGCTCCTGTGACTGACCCATTCAAGGTGGGCATACGACTTGTATTTTCGTCTGTCGTGTAAGCAAGACAGGATCGGCTCCAGGAGGTATGACGCAAGCACAATCAACGCGCCGACAATGAATGTGAAATATATGCCGAAGCAGCTGAAGGAAGTGTGGGCTGAACTTCGGATCTTCTATATCATGTATTAGACATATGCTCTACCCGCTTTTACTCCTTGCTCCGAGGTACCGTACCTGGCTATCGCACATCTTCTGCTCCTCCGGATTCAGTGGCGGCGACCTATATGGCAGATACTCCGGGTCGTTGAATCCTTTGGCAGTATCAACAACTAGCATTGTTAGCATAAGGCTGCTAGGTGCAGATGCGCCGCGACAGATGAGTCATCTTCCATAGCAGGCAATATCGCTCACTAAGCAGATGTCAGTCTTATTCAAGATGAATCATCGATCAGAACAAAAAAGCTATAGGAAACAATAAGATATGAGACATCATGTTGACGGTACACTGACCATGAAGCTTGAACAGATGCTAGAACGGTAGACCACCATTGAAGCACATCTAGTTGCCACTGATTATTGGGTAATGCTAATTGAATGCCACTGAAAAGGCGCGACTGTGACGCGAGAGACTTCGCGCCCAAAGTCCCCAGAAGGTGTGAAAGACGCGTAGGGTATTGGAACGCTACCAATGTAGGCCATAAAAAGCGATTCCTCGTTGGATCGGACGAAGACGGCCTGTCTACGTCTAGATCTTCGCTTGTCAAGTTGCCGAACAACGGTGCGGCACCATAAAGAGCATCAAGATAACTCCCCAGAGGCCCACAGCCCTGGTTCCTTGGGAATGCTGAGTTGCACCATTGCCATTGCTCGAGACATCCCATTGGAGATGCTGAAACATCAGGATGATACGTTTGTTTACGCCCTGAGGATTCTGTATTATAGTAGCTTTGCCACGGCGTAGTTGCTCGATACCAGTCATCGTCCATCTTTTCATTAAAGGAGACCTGACTCCCGCTCAAGAAGGCGATTGTTAAGTCTCCATCTGAGCGTGAGAGTTCAGGAATCCAATCAAAGCTCGACTGGCCGTGGAATATGGGATCAAGATCATAGCTGTGTTCCGTTCAAATTAAACCAGACACCGCGGTTTGGATGTTTCGTGATTGACTTACCCTACTTTAAAGTTCAACCCTGACAAATTGGTCCTATCTCTTCTAACATATTGAGTGGCGAGGTCCTCAATCTCATAAAGATAATCGAAAGTTTGTGTCCGGTTGTCATTTGGTCCCGTAGTCTTATTAGCGTAATGATATCTGTCCCAACCTGTGCCAGTGCCATTGTCTGTGACATGACTCGTGTAGCCAGCAATCTGCAGCGGAGCGCAATGCAGTACATATCTGTATGCGAACCTTTCATCCCCCGGCGCATTCAATCCCAAATCATCATTGCTGTCAAGGTAGCCCGTATCTAGCCGTAACGTGGACTGCGGGCTTCGACATATTCGACGTTCGAAAGGACATTCGGCAGTGTAGTTTGCGACAGATGTCGGTAGGCTGCTGACGACGAACCTGTCACAAGCTGCTGTTGTGCTAGACTGGTCGGGATCGTGGCCATAGCATTGTTGGACATAGTTTGCAGCATTGTTCAAGCTCTCGGAGTTCAACCGAGAGATGACTGCCTCTGTGTCTATCGTGCCGTTCGTGATTAGGGGTCCGCAGTAATCACTCTGAAGCAAGACTTCGTCACCAATTGAAGTGGAAATCGTCGACGAGAAACCACCAGCGGCCGTAAACGCTGTTATGTATGTGATAGAAAATATGAGTAGGGGCATAAGGCTTGTAATACGTCGGAATCGTGCCTTGCGCCATGCCCAGAGCAATGCAAGAACCTCGAATAGTGCAGACTCCGCATTTTGCGAATTGCGCAAGACGACTTGACGTTGGTGATGGACGGTATCCCGAGATTCATGAGTCGAGTAACATCTGTGAAAGGTTAGGCAGAATATCTTCCAGAGCCTGGAAGCCACGAAGGTGACGAAAAGGGCTATAAAGGCGATAAGAAGATTGCCACATTGCTTTGTTGTTGTAAGGGTCGCGCCCAAGATGGGCCCGCGCGACCAATTTGTCCATACACCTAGGTATACGTTGTCGTCCATAGTTACTGTACGGGGATCAATGAGGAACTATGCATGTTGTGCAGGTTGACATTGCTGTAGCAGCCATTATATACTGGATCTATTCCCGACAGCCATGAAGACATTTTAAAAGTACCCTTAAACCTCTTTGTGGTACTAAATTTAAACCAATACTTTTCTCGGTGTGGAGGTTTGAGGCCCCCTTATCTGATGGGGCTGCAAAAAGCGCCACCGGGGCCGGTTGGGGGCGGAATACTACAGTGGTCTCAGTGCATCGATAGCGTGTGGCATGCCACGGTTGACCCTTGGCAGCAAGTATGGAGGTACCTGAGGGGACTCCTAGTATTCCGTGCAGCCTTGTAATGTCATGCCCAATTGCCCCCATCGAGCCCCAATCAATTGGGGAACTTATAAGAAAAGAAAGAGAATGGAGACTTTCTAAGGTTATAGCTAACGAAGGCGTGATTGCTGCCGTGCCGTTAATAGAAGACATAACACACAAGGATACTATTACTGGACATCACCACGTACCTGTTATACCTTTTCAACAATCTGCTCTTATGCGGCGACCGTTACTCGGTTTACACAAGGCTGCGTTTCTTGCAGTGTCCATCCTCGTTTAAACCATCTGCTCTGGTGAAACTCGGACTCCCACGTCGATCGTGCCGCTTCGTCCGGTTTACAATCGGCAGATCGAACGTCTGCAAGGTATACGTAGCATTTTCGCGCATTCTGATACCAACGAAACATAGAATTAATCTTTTTTATAAGTTCCGCAGATCTCGTCTTATCGATGCAGCACGTATCCATTTAGAAATATTCCAGACCATGGATCTTTGCTTGTTAACCGCGGAATACTATCTTTTGATGACTAAGCTTTTCTTTTCCCTTAGTTTCTATAATTTCCCGCAAAGTAACTTCGTCATCGTCGGCATCCCAGGTGTGGAATTATATAACATGAAAATGAATATCATGTGTGAGGTCCTTGGTGATGATCAATTCGCTATCAGCTCGAGCTGAAGTAATCGCATCGTCGTCGCGGGAGTTGAAAAATGCGTAATCGGCTGCTCCAGAGTTATGCGTACTCTAGCTAAAGGCCGTCATGGCATTGAAGGTTCCTGCGGAAGTTATTGCAATCCTGCCAGAGAAAGCTAGACGTCCACCTGTTTGAAGTGGCTGAGGCTGAATTGACCAACGAACTCTTCCAATGGGATGTGGCAACCGCGTCGAGCGCGGGGGTCTTTTGGCCTGGCCAATCTGAGACCATCTTGAAGTTGACTTGTGATATAGACGGCGGTATCAAGAATGCATAATCTCCTTGCGAAAGGCGGTACTGTAAAGAAAACACGTTTGGGTGTTCCGCACAATTAGATTCGGTCTCGACTCAATGGCAAGTCTTCGCTTGATTTCAACTTCATAGGACCCGTGGACTTATAAAACCTCACCACTTAAAGGCTGAAACGACTTGCGGGCTGAAAAGATGTATATGGAAAGCTGAAAACATGCATCGTGAAGATGCGTGCGCGTCAGGCGTTACTCAAACTTCTGTGTGCTCTCTGCTGTCGATGAGAGTTGAGAGTGTTTGATCCTGTTTTGACCTAAGAGCTCGACCAGCCAATGCTCGCTGCCACACAATGCTGGGCCTGTTTTTCCTTATCGCACAACTCCCTCTTTCGCCGGCTCTCCCTGTCTCCGAGACAGCGCCCCAGCTGGGCAACCTCCATCTGCTAACAGAATCGTACCTCACTCTTCGAGCCGACAATGATGTCGAGTTTGCTCCAGCATGGGTCTCCGAACCTATCACCGGGGGCACGTTCCGACTCCTTTACAGCTGCCTCTTTACACTGACCTTAGTTATTAGGTCCATCATAGACGAGACCCCGCGTCTGCTGTATCGTGCCAGTAGCCACGCTCCAGAGCCGTACTGTCTTGCTGCCTGATGCTTACGCCAGCGGCCTCAAATCGGGCGGGAAGGCTGGCGAAATACTCACTTCCGATTCTTTTGCTAGCAACTAGGGTTGAATGCTGGCGAATCAAGTCAGGAATGCCCATCTTCTATCAACACAAGAAGCATGCTATCTATGGTCTTTCAGGAATCATGACTGCGGCTTCGGGTGCACTTCTGTATACTTGGTCAAAGGTGCATAGAATGACTACTTAAGCGGTCTGAGCCCTGCTATCAGCTTCTCCATCTCCAGCAGTACTCCTTCTCTATTTAGCCTGTCTAGCGTCCTGAAGCCCTGCGCCAAGTACAGCGTAGGCGTCATAGCCAAAAAGCTCATCCAGAAACTCTTTTCGGGACCTAATATTGATATGCCCCGGCCAGATCCCTGGATGGGCTAGCAGCCACTCATCGCGCTTGATTTGTGCCGGTCCGTCGTCCGTCTGTGTGAACCAGTGGCTACTCACGCTTGCTTCGGCTATCCTGGCAGCGCGTTTGATTCGGAGCTTTTCGTACAGCCCTAGTCTTTAGAAGCTCACTTAGATCATAAAAGTCAGATTCAGCAAGTATCCCTCTTAGAACGGCTGCATCTTCGATTCCCATAGCCGCGCCTTGCGCTAAATTTAGGGCCATGGCGTGGGCGGCATCGCCAATGAGGCACAACTTTTGGGAAGGATGAGTCCAGGATGGAATTTCGTGGTGAGTATACAACTGGGACTCTTTAGCTTCCAGTTAGATCTTGGATGGAACGGGAAGACTGACCCTCCATTGGAGAACCTTGTCAACATGGGAAAGCATAGTATGCAGTCTGGCGTCCCAGCGTTGGAACGCTTTTCGCACGTCTTCGCCAGTGCCTACCGCCTGATTTATGCCATGTGGCAATTTGCCGTTGGTATCACAACTGAGCATACATAGTGCTTAGCTCGAAAGTAAAGTTCAGTTGAGAGAGGTAGCTTACGTGAAGGCGAAGTTGATCAAGTTCTCATTACCGCCTTTGAGTAAGTAAGACAGAACCCTCCCGTAGGGTGTGATCCAATGGTTATTGCGTGGAGTCGTGACTAGATCTTTTAGCTCGGGGATAATCTTTAGTTTCTCGACAGGTAATGGTATTCTGTAGACCATCTGGCCGGTCGGTTGTGGTGGATTGCGGTATCCAAGGACGACCTCTCGGCATGTCGAATGTAACCTATCTGATGCCACTATGAGATCAGAAGTCAACGTGTCGCCTCCCTGCAATATCACACCTGGTTCGTCTGGCTCAAACTTCACAACCCGACTTTCTAGCAGATTCTGAATACCGCGCTCATTAGCAGATTGACTTAAGCCGCGGTGGAAGTCCGCCCGGTGAACATGCCTCGAACCGATGTTAGTTGTGATATCACGTCACGGTCGTTGAGTGTTTCATACTAGTAGGGTGAGCCACAATGCTCTCTCGCTGGCTCCTCGAGGGGACACTCAACTTGTTTTTGGCCATTTTCCCATGGCATCATTCGCGAGTTGATCGGCTCTGTGCAGTAGTTCTCCACATACTTCTCGACGCCTAGATGACGCCGGGTTGGAGATGCGTTGGGTGATAGTTGAATCCCTGCGCCAATGTAGGCATCTGGTAGCTGCTTGCCCCAAATTGGCTGTAATCTAATTGGTTAATCCACCAAGACCCACCTACAGCAGTCAGTTACCGCTAACTACATTGTAATATTAGATAAATATTATATGCTTTAAACCAAAAGACTTTAAACACGATTTTACGTCTTAATAAACTCGGCATCCCGTCTGCTTGGCCTCAGATAAGTTGGGAACCTCCGGCTGAATACGAAGGACTCCAGTCGCAGCTCCGGCACTAAAAATGGAGCCCTGCCCCGACCTTGCCCGGCCGCTAACTTTGACGTCCCTGCGCGCGGCCCTCCGTTCCTCGATCTCCCATTGACTCGACCAATATCGAGAGATGAGGTACCTCAAACCTGGGCGGTCTATAACAGGAGACCTTGCGTTGAGAAACGCATTTGCCCTGACGATTCACGCGCCATTTTCGGCTCACGCAACTTTCCAAACCCAATCCTTAACCAAACTCCCCATCAAAGTCATTGCAACCAAAAACACCACTTTGCTGCAAGCAACATGCCAGATCCCAGATTTCCTATGGTGGAAAGTCTAGCGCCGAGAGATCAAGGCTCAGCAGCCGCGTCTGCTGCCCAGCAACCCGCAGAGCCAGCAGAGCCATCAGATGTGCGACATGGCGGGACAGCCTCAGTAGGTCTGTCTGACGAGGTGACTGTGGAAGAGGGTTCGGGCGCATACAAACCTGGCCATTTCCACCCTGTGTATATTGGCGACATCTTCAATGAGAGGTATTTAGTTTTGAATAAGCTGGGCTACGGCTTGTACTCCACGGTGTGGCTGGTGAGAGATATGTCTTCGCCGTGAGTCGTCCTCATCCCTTCAAAATTTTGTCAGACTAACGACTTTCTGCTCCATAGAGAGGACGAGAGCAATGAATATTATGCTCTGAAGGTATTGAGCGCGGAGTGTTATGCCACCGACAAGGACATTTTCGAACGAGAGATTCTGCGACACCTTCGTGACGCTGACAAGACGCATGTCGGTTATAAGTACATCTGCCATCTTGTCGACGACTTTGAGCACCGCGGCCCGAACGGGACCCACGTGTGTTTGGTCCTGGAGCTGATGGGAGAGACCCTGAAGACATTCGGCACTTTATTCAAAAAGACTATGGTACCAAATCCACTCATGAGACGATTTACCTTCTATCTCCTTGCTGGACTTGATTATGCCCATGACAGTAACGTAGTCCATACAGGTAATTATCAACCAAAACATGCGTTTGACCTCTGACATGGATGCTAACAGTTTTGCAAATCAAGACATTAAGCCAGACAATATCTTCGTCAAGGTCCGAGACAGATCGCTCATCGAGTCTCAATATCTAAAGCAAGTCCCGGCTCCAATCCAGGAGAGGCTTGCTGGCAAGTATCTTCCAATCCCATCGCAGCCTCTGAAACGGTTCTACTTCACACCCGACCAGTCATTTTTGGACTTTGAGGTTGCCATTGGCGACTGGGGCGTCTCCTCATGGGCTGATAACCATCTTACCGAGCTCATCCAACCCGTCGCACTTCGCGCACCCGAAGTCCTTATCAAAGCACCTTGGGATGCTACAACTGACTTGTGGAACCTTGGCGCCGTGATTCTGGAAGTGTTCCGCTGCGTGCGCATGTTTGATGGCCGAGGCCCCCCTCATGGTCACTATGAGCTGAAGCAACACCTTCGTGAGATAGTCGCGTACTTCGGTCCGTTTCCGAAAGGGCTGCTGGAGAGGGGAGATGCTGAACTTGTGGAGACTTACTTTGACGAGTCTGGCCATGTATTGGGCTGTCCCGCTCTAGAATTGCCGAGTCTCGAATCGGACGATTACATGGATGACCTCGACGAGGAAAACCGCAAAAGCTTCGTGTCGTTCCTTTATGCCCTCATGAAGATTGATCCGAAAGAACGCCTATCAACTATGGACCTCTTACGACACCCATGGCTGGGTATAGTGGGGCTCCGATCTTGAACACTTACATTACGCATTGTCTGAGGTACAAAGACGGACTAGCCAAGACCGACCGCGGTCATGTCACTAAGGACATGTAAAGGACGATGTTAGGTCGTAAAGATTTTGGAGCTGGACGCTAATTGGACTGTGTTCAATGAGTTCTTCCATCAGATATTGTATATTGATAATTCAATACATGCCTAGTTTGAAGATAGAAGAGATAGCCCCCCTTCAGCTCAGGCTACAGAAGGGAAAATAAAATGCATCATCTGACAGGCTAAAGTACCA
The DNA here is from genome assembly GCA_039778275.1 of Seiridium unicorne. NCBI lineage: Eukaryota > Fungi > Ascomycota > Sordariomycetes > Amphisphaeriales > Sporocadaceae > Seiridium > Seiridium unicorne. Next base: position 251,160 of record JARVKF010000412.1, read on the forward strand.
TGCCCCTACGTCTCTTGCACGTTCGATCCGTCAAGTAGCCAGATTTTGACCTGACTTATATACCGCCTCATCTGATGGCCCGGATGAAAAACTAGTTATAGACGACAGTGAGGCCCAATTGATCACGGAAGGTCCAGACAAAGGTTACGGCCTGACGAAAAAGTATCTCGACTCCAACGCCAACATTTTTTACATCGAAGCCAGCTCCCTGCGCGTCATAAGACTGCTACATTAATTTCTCTGCGACGCCGATGCTACTTATGTCGACATCGCTCGGAAGTTAGCTCCCGCTCTGCAGTGGACTGCGAATTACTTTACCGACCTTTACCGCGTACTCACGATGAGAATCTAGGAAATATCGTGTAATGCCCTTTAGGTACTCGTCTTGTTAAGCTTGGGCACGCTTCGCCCAAGACGACTGGGACTCAACGCGCCTTCCCCGGCCAGTTGTATATAGTCCCGCAGCAAGATCAGGCGTCGAATAGGATGGTGGTAGATATGGCCGCCACCCAAAGCGTACAGTACTAGTATAGTACCTATCCTGAGCCCTACAAGCAGCGACGATCTTTTCCGTAATTGCCGTGCTGAACGTGAGGCTTGCGCTACGCGTAGTGGCTGGGCTGGTGACCGCGTTGTCAAGATAAGTTATCCCAATCGTGTCAGTGGCGTAGGTGTGCGTGTCTACGAGTGGAGAATCACGCTCTTTTGTTCCGGTGCAAATTTCTCTGGTAGAGCAGCAACTTCCTCCTAGCATCCATGAACAGGTCGGCTAATCGGCTCATGGACGATCGTTAGAAACTCTTTTGCCTGCTAATGTTAATATTAGAGTTTGAGTTCTATACAAGTTTATCCTTTAGCATCTAACCATACATTTTGTACTATATTATAATGATTAAATATTCATAAGAGATATATATACCTTTGACGCTGGTGCTAACTTATCCTTACCGCTAAAATGAACTTCCACTCCAGACTGTCTCTAGCACGTACCTCTACCTCCATATTACCGTCTGGCTGCTGGAAAGTGATTCCAGGATTATATTTCTCCACGGTGAGGCTAGGCAATGTCCAGAACGTGGCGTGATATCAAATTGTAGCAGCAACAGAGCTTCGACCATGGCGTCTTTTGGAAAGTAGGTCACCAACTTCAAAGCCTACTGACAATCGAATAGTTTTTCCATCGCAGCATCAGCGGAAGTTGAAAGATTCCCCGCTGCCTAAAGTTTGGCCAGTCTATGTTTCTATGCGAAAATTACCATAAGCCCTCAATGTTGTCCATATGTACTAATCACAACTACCAGGTTCTATTGATCAAGAAAGAGATAGCTGGTATTAGTATTTGAGTGGTTTGCTTTTAAGCTGCTACATGAATCCTTGCTCATAAACTTCGCTCTCGGTGTGTCGGGCCGAGGTCGTTTCCCTCGATATCCTCAGCCGATATCTCCATGCCCTTATCATATCCAGAAAAGGATACGTCCCATGCCTTGTCGTTTATTGGGTGCAACTTAACATCAATATCGGAGTCGGGTACAGGCATTGCATTCACCATCGGAGAATTGGCTGTCGAAGGCGCAATCCACTGGCCGCTTAGCGGGCGAAGGTCGAATCGAAGAACTAACAGCGCCGTGAACATGAGAATCTCAGTAGAAGCGAAATGCCGGCCAGGACATAACGTCGTGCCCCCACCAAATCCACGGAATGCGACTGGATTGATACGTTTAATGCCTGGCTCGCGCAGGAATCGCTTGTGGTTGAAGACATCAACTGTTTCGCCCCAGACGGAGGGATTAGTGTGCTGCACATGAGATGGCATCATGATGGTGCTCCCTTTCTTCAGAAGATACTTGTTATCAAGAAGGTGGTCTTCCATCGCGATACGCGTGGCGGAGCTGGTAGAATGTATGCGCATCGTCTCCTTAAGTGTTGATAAGAAAATAGGGCAAGATGACTTGACATGGCTTAGATCAATGATGAAACTGCCACTTTGATCCTCGATTACGCCCACAGACAGCTCAAGTCGTATGTCTTCGAGGACCTTTGGATCCGAGAAGATATGGTATAACACCCAAAAGGTCGCCGGGAGAGTATTGCTGAGAATGGCCTGACTTCCACCGATTTCAATTCTCGCTGTTTCCTTTAGAGGAATCCCAAAATGGTCATTGATTTTAACACGAGCTTGGATTAATTCGGAACCTTGTTTATACGCATGGGCTTCGAAATATCTCTCCCAGACTTTGGCCATGTATTCACGCGCTTGAAAGCTTTTCTTGGCGGTTATACGAGGGAAAAGATTGAGAACAAACATCATCATTCCCGGCTCAAATATGCTGCCAAGGGGGGTTAGCGACCAAAATACAAGGAGATGGAAGCGAAACTTACTACCAGGCCTTTTCCATGGCAGGATCACGAAATGGGTTTTTAGGTCCATATACGCCTTCTGTGGACGCCATGAGAAGTTCATGGCGTACCCACTCGAACAATTGAACGGTCGTATCTCCTTTTTTCTGCCATGTGTCCAGGGATTGGGTGATGTATTGGATTGACCTCCTGTTCATGGCGTCCAAGCCGGGGCCGGCGCTCAGGGCCGAGTGGACGTACTTGGGAAAGCTCGTCAAATAGCTACCGTCGGCCGTTACGTCGTAGCCTATAATGTCATTGGTGGTCTTGCTGACGCCGATTACGTTGGCGGCAATACTCGCCTCTATGGCCGTAAAAGAGAGTTTTCGAACCTGGTTCTGGACCGACGTCAGGAGCTGCGGGGCGTTGATCACGTAGATGCGTGATCCTGGCATGCGCAATGTGTATATGGGCAGATTGTACTTGTCCCTGGCAGCCCACAATGTCAACAGCTCCGACCATAGTCATTTGGCCTGTGATCTTGGAATACTAACCTCATGAAACGATGAAAGCCCACACCCTTGGTTGCCATATTCAAAAGGGGCGAGACGAAGGGGATGCCCTCACCGATTGAGACCGGTTCCTTTGCATCTTGGGTGAGACGGAGCAGGGCGAAGAGAAAAGCGTAGATGGCGGCTCCAGCCCCGACTACCAGACTGAAGCTCAGAGCCATGGCGGGCGCCTAGTAATTGGCAGGATTCAGTACAATCTCTAGTGTAGAGGGGGGTTTTTCGCGGCAAAAGGGGAAGGCTGTGCAGAGTTCAGGTGGTCGGTGTCGTAAAACAGTGAATAAAAGATCCTTGTCGGCACGGAGGACTCTTCAACTGTGAACCCTCGACGTTTTTTCCGTCATCATCCAGAGATCATCTAGATGTAGATGAAAAAGTTGGAAGACTCGGAACACTTGTTTCCCAAATGTCGATAATTTACTGCAGCCTGGTTGTTGGGTGACCACACGCGCTCGGGGCTATGAAGTTCCGATACCGTTATGCCTCCTTGCATGGTGTCTGCTGCAGCCGACTTTGGACCACCCAACGAGAGGGTGGTAAGGGTACCATGTAGGTAGCTGGCGGCTTTGCGGCTCTACACAAAGATTTACGTTGTCGTCAGCTCGCCCCAGGAAGATGTATTCCTCGGCCGTTGGCGGCTACCAAAAGTTCATTGGGCCTGCTAAACTCAAGCGTATCCCACCATGATCCAGACTTCTGGAACACCAAGAACGGCATGTACCCGGTTGACAGCTTTCGGGCCAATCGGTTCCTGGTAAACCCGATTGACCCCGGAAGCGGACCTATCAACCCAGTACTATTTGAGGGACGAGACAGCCAGAGTGTATATAAGCCCTCATCTGGTAATGGCAAACCTTGCTTCTCGATGAAAGGTCTTGAGGCCTTGGTTTCCCTATGGTGGCGGATATTCTATCTGCCCTGGAAGGCACCTGGCTGAGAACGCCCTACTCCTAACGAGCGCAGTACGTGTGACTGAATTCGATTATCGAGTTTTTAGATGTTGCGCTGGTGCCAGATCGGTGAAGATTCGGGCTGGGATTAATAGGACTTAAAAACCCTTTACCCTTTCGTATTAAACAGCGTATTTAAACACTAAGTACATATATATTCACTTAAAAAGTTTATATTTTAATGTTTGATAATCGGGTAAATAAGTAAGTTTAATTTAAAATATTATGATATTATTATTAATAGGTCTTTTTAATTATAAGTAAAACGTCTTTACACACGGTTCTCTAAACATTACCGTCCCGTCACTATAATTAAGCAGAGGAGAAAGTGCCGTAAAAGGGAATGCTATAATCCGCCAGCAGGTAAGAGCAGAGGTATTGTTTCTTTACGGCCGACAAACCTTGCTTAAGTGCCGCATAGCGTATCTGCGCCGACGCACAGCCTCAAGTTTAAAGGCTGCCTGCGCCCTAGTCGATGACGATATGCCGTATTCTTTTTACCGTTTCTTCTACGAATCACTATAACTTACATCACAACCCAGTTGGGTGCTTTCTCTACACCATCTCTTTAAAGGCTCGTCTAGACATACATCATTCATGCCAAAGAAGCCTGTTCATCTTCGACACTAGCGAGTATGCCGTGTAAGGTTTGTTATAATCTAGAACAGCCCAAACTTTCTGCCATGTCCCACGGTTTCCAAGATTTTCAAGATTTCAGACCTGATTTCGAGGTCTCTGGAAACAGTGAAAAACCCATCTGATTCTGGTTGCGCGGTGTGTCATGCACCGTTAACAGGGTTGTTGTCCATGAAAGATTGCGCCACGGGTTTCGAAAATGAAGAAACTCGGGTGACCATTTTAATACCTGGCCTGGGAGTGCCGCACAATCGCATTCGAGCAGTTATGCCTATTGTTTCTGCGCCAAGGTCGACTTCGATCCAGATTGGGCTTCAAACAGAACTGGAGTTCTACTCCACATCATCGTGTAGGTCATTCAACCCTCAATAAGATATAGACCATGACATTAACGCTGGCTAACTATGGTCCCGAGGTAGCCGCTGCAGCGCCCTGGTCTGGGTACGGAACTGGCAATCTTGTTGATAACCAAGTGGATATTGTGTCTTCTTGTTGCACTATTTAGCGATGGTTAGATATATGCTCGGCAACACATGGCATTTGTGGAATAATCGGCTACAAGTTCACCCGAACCCTACCGACGAGGGTTATAAATTTGCTGGGTGTGGATGAAGCTATAGTGAGCGTCGTGGAATCAAAAGGGCGGCGAGGAAGATACATCGTGTTCACAATTCCAGCTACGCGATCATGCAACTATATTGGACTGTGAAGTAGCCCTCCGCCGACCGGATCCATTTCGAAAAACGATCAGCGGCTTTTTTTGAGAGTACGAGTGCGTTTATGGGAACTCGAGCTCGAATATCAGTCCTCCACGACCTACAAGGCTTTTTCTCTGGGCGAGAAGGGCTAATTCGACACAAATAATACAGGACGACCAAGCGGGTTGTATAAACACCGAATGATAAAGTGTCTTGTCTTTGCGAAGGAAAGTTGACAGTGGGGAGGGATTCATCAACTCTACTACCCTTGACTGTTTGCGAAGCTGGCACAGCAAACGGAACAATCCAATACAGACGAATAAGTCTGGCAGCCTCAGATATTAGTTGCCTTCCCAATTTTAGACTCGAGACAGTCACTACTGTATCATCTAGTCAAGATACTGGCCGATCACAGACTGTATCTATCTATCGCAGACCTTGATTAGCATTAATTGTGGCCTGCTATCCCATAATCTTGCGAAAGAAGTTCCCCTTGAACCATGACCGCGTGGCTCTCTTCCATGTGCATCGATGGAGCGTCAGGCTGTGCTCGACAGGCGGACGAATTAGATTGTCAAGACTCCCTACATGTAGTCTTAAGTATGCCACGGTACATGTAGCTGCGAGCCCCGTCCACCCTTACTCAATCCCCGCGTCCCACTTTGATTTAGTGGATAAGTGGGCAGAAATGAGCTCATGTAATGCCGGCATATACCTAACGTTGAACCTCGGACCCACTGAGGGGTCATCTTTTAGTGCAACAACTTGCGAATTCGCCCTGTGTTAACCCGATCATCTTCGCTGTATTTCTCCCGCTACATGTCCTCTAGCCTCGTAAGCTAAGCTGTGTACACTTGAATAGCCTCTATCACCTGGTGGCCATTTGGTGTTGTTATCATGTCGTGCATAAAGATCATCTACGGTTCTGGGTCTGCTGGTAGTTGGCGCGACGAGAAGGAAGGGCCCGGTGTGCTCAACGTCCTGGAAGAGTTCGGTGTTGACACGATCGACACGGCACGCATCTACACATCCAGCGAAGAACTCATCGGAAAGCGCGGCGCGGCTGATAGATTCGAAATCGACACCAAGCATCCCGGCGGCTTCGCCCAAAACACGCCTGCAACCAAGGAAAATGTCATAGAAACCGCTGAAGTTAGCCTCGGGCTGTTGAAAACTGATCAGGTATCTACAGAAATTTATAGCGACTCCTCTTCATTGCTTTACTGACAAAACTTAGGTGCATATTTACTACCTTCATGCGCCCGACCGCACCACCCCACTGAAAGACACCCTGGCCGGGATCAATGAGCTTTACAAACAAGGACGCTTCAGACACTTTGGTCTTTCCAATTTTCTGGCTAACGAGGTGGAAGAAGTCATACATGTGGCTGCAGAACATGGCTTCGTTCGACCATCAGTCTATCAGGGTAATTACTCGGCTTTCGCACGCAGGCACGAACTTGAGCTTTTCCCAGTGCTGCGCAAGCATGGCATAGCCTTCAATGCCTATTCCCCACTAGCTGGGGGGTTTCTAACCAAGACGGCTAAAGACGTTGAGGATCAGGTTGGTCGATTTACTCCGGCCAACCCGCTCGGTGAGGTTTACGTGACGCTGTATAAGAAACCGGTATTCTTGGCGGCGTTGGAGGTTTGGGAAGCGATCAGTCAAGCAAGCAGAGTACCGAAAGCTGAACTGGCCTACAGATGGGTTGCGTACCATAGTTCGCTAACGCGGGAAAACGGCGATGGTATGATCGTTGGCGCCCGGAACTTGCAGCAATTGCGCGAGACTCTCACTGGTTTGAGGAGAGGACCACTCCCGGACGATGTAGCGAAGCAAATTGAAGCGATCTGGGACCAGATCAAAGACGAAGCTGGGTTAGACAACTTCAATCTCAATTCCGCTTGATCTTGCCAGGGGTTTAGCCTTTAGATTCATAGTGTGCATAGACTGCATATAGCTATGACATTCCCGAATAAATGAACCAAGAAGCAAAGCCGATTTGAAATCACCAATGGTATCATCTGAGCCCCAGCCACTCTCGATATGTAATGGAATCCCGTATAGTGATTTTAGCACTCACTAGATTCGTACATCCAAGGATCTGTGTTATCACTCCCTGGTAAACTGTGTATCCATACGACTTGAAAATTCAAATTGAAAATTACAGTAGTACATTCAAGCCCATATTAAGTAAATCGCTAGAAATCCCGCACGGTCGTTATCTCTTTTCCGTCTTTCTCATCTCCTTGAGAAGCTGTACTAGATTCCGCCCCAGTATATCTCCCATTGAAACTTGGCTGCAACGAGTCATAGAGTACAAGATCGTCATTTGTTTCTGGAGCGAACCTGGGGCAAATATCCCGATATTTGTCGAGCATCTCAATCCCCTGCTTTTCATATTTCTTGACACCCTCTGGGGCAGCTGACCTTGCTTTTGAGACACGTGAAAAATGCAAGCAAGCTCTGCCCAGAGAACACTCAGGCCATCTCCCGCGCCCAGCATTGTATGCGCTCGATAATCTCCTTCATGTGCCTCCTGTCATTTGTGTTAGCCTTGGAGCTCGTGGCATTTCATGCAGAGAATAAACAAACGACTTACTCGGCTTCTTCGAGATCCCCGCAGTGTTGGTACACAACCACTACTGTGTATAAACTAGCAGTGTGGGTTGGCCGAATCTTCCCGAAATGATTTCCCGCTCCTTCAATATCCTCAAGTGAAGTTCAAGAGCACGCTCATAATCTCCACATTGGAGAACAATATGCAAAACCCCTATCTGTGAACTCATTCATTACATCCTCATCGAATTTCGAGATGTGTTCCCGACGGCCCAATATTTATTTGCGTGGGTGGCGGACGACGGCGTATAAGAAAGGAAGCTGGCTTGCATATTCACACTTAATATGTCAAGTGGCCCGTCACTCAGTGATGGGCGGTTTGCGTCCCTTCACGTCATTTCAATGCTCTTCAAAGCGATGGTGACTGGCTTCTAGATTGGCACACTACACGTATATAGCATCAGCTAGAGTGGCTGGGAGGGTGACCAAGAGAATTCGAAGTGATGAGATCGTATGACAGGTTTGCACAAATCCCGGCAGAGTCGAAAAGGAATTGACGCCACCTTTCACCAATAACAAACACTTGCGCATTATAGCGTAGCCTCATAATTAGATCGCTTCTTGTCGTAGACCATCCCGCACAGGATGCAACTGGACCGGTAATTCAGCACAAGTTTGTATTTCTTTGCTTGCTGCTGCTGCGGGCGCTTTGACTAGATAGATAGAACTTGTACAGCTACGCGATCTTTCGCCCAAGAATTTCTCAAGAGATCGCGACACTATTTCCATGTTGTTTGTCGGAGATATGTTGTGGAGAATGTCGACAGTGATTGCCTTGTTACCGAACTGAAAATACAGTTTCGAGGCTGACCTTCCCTCCAGCAGGGGCCATAACCTCGTCATCCAAGGCGAATACTGGATTCACGTAAGCATCTCCACCCATGTCAGAGCTGCCAAAAGTTATTTATAACTAAGACCTCATCAGCATTTCGCGGGCAACAAGTCAAACCCGACAATCAACCTCTAAAGGCACGTGATACCCCGTAGCCCCCAAAACGCCCACTGCCGCTGTCGCAGTAAAACAAGCATTTCCCGGGGAATTGAAAAAAAAAAAAAAAAAAAATGCGTGCCATGTCTGCTTTCACCCTCGTGCCCCCGACCATCGCAATAATGGCAGTTTGGCAAAGGGATGAAAAAGGAATAAGCCCCACCGGTTCGCCTTTTTGTCATTCTATCAACCCCCGTAATCTCCAGACCTTGAAGAGGATGATCCGTATGACGAGTCGTGAGTTCGGTTATTCTCCATCTCCACCAGCGCTCGAACTGTATCCAAAGCCTTCTCCGCGAAACTCGGCCCGATTGGCCCGCTGTGTGAGCTGCTGGCACTGTATGTCGATCTGCCTGATATGCCGCGCAGGTCCATAGGTCGGCCCGGGGGATCTACCCGCATCAGCAGTGAGTCAAGTGAAACGACGACGCGGTGTTTTGGACCATGGGCCGTTAGCCTTACCATTGCGTGTCGACATGTTCCACAATTCCATATTTTGCTTGCTGGATTGAAAGCTTTTCCCAAACAAAACTTCGGCGTTCTCTATGCTGCGCTTGACATGAAATAGGACCTTGTGAAATGTATTGAAAAGACCATTGATGCTGACGCGGACGATACCCTCTACTTCTGAAGGCGCCGTAGGTCTCAGTTTTTGACGATCAGCAGTATAACTTGTAACATAATTCTTCTCGGCGTCGTGGTATCGTGCCATGACGATATCGTCGTCCTTGGGTTTCTGTGCATCGCTGCGAAGACTTATCTGGAAGGCTTCCTGCGACAGTCTCATCAGAGTTAGCTCTCAGCACACTAGGAGATGCAGCACGCACTGTGGGATCAAGATGGATGCTGCTGGATCCGTTGCTGAAAACCTTAGTACCATACGAGCTTTCAGCCGATGTGACGCTTTCGTGTTCAGCAGGAGGCGGGCGATAAGGGCGAGTGGTACCACGGTCCGTGGCATTAGTGAAGAAATCGGCAATGTCGTCCCTGTTGACCTCTTTTCCCTTTGTGATTTCCATCCCCATGATCAGCTCTCGCCTCTTTGCCGTCTTTCCCGGGTCTTCGCCATTTGCAACGGTTTCGCGTATGGCCAAGTCGATGGCCCAGAGCATCTCACCCACCTCATGTTGGCTAGGGTTGGCGACGGATTCGCTCTTCAGATCGTTGAAGCAATCATCGATGTAGTCAGGGCATATTGCCCATCCCTGTGTGAAGTCGAATTTGGTGACCAGATCGCGCCGCGCGGCTGCCTTCAGCGGATCGTGCTCGGTCCTGAGGGTTTCGCGGATAGCCGCCTCGACTGCCCAGCGTATGGTGCCAACTTTTGCCCCTCCCGGATCGACTCCTTCGCCTATCGGTTTTGTCTCGGATTCGGCGTGTCCAGACATACGAAGCGCATGGTGAAACCGGCCAGTCAAGCTCGCTACTAGTCCCGCGAAGGCGATCGAGTATGGTACAGCTGTGTAGTCGCAGCAGCCATCTGATAAGGGCTGCGTGAGTCTGCGCTTTGAACGCGCGCGCCGGCGCAGCGCCTCGAGTCGCAGCGACGACGATATCGAGCCAGTGCAAATCCAAAAGGCTATATCCCAACAATTTGCGCCGACTTCGTCGGTATGCGCGCGGTCCGGAGCCTGGGGGATGGAATGCGATGGGTGGAGCGATGGGTGGAAAGATGGTTTGGGCAGTTGCGGGGTTGGCCATGCGATGTGGTGACGGGTATAGCGCCGGGTGGGCTATAGATTGGGCACGAATAAATCGACCAGCGAATTGCCATCGGAATCCCTTGGATGGCGCTACTAGTCCCATGTCGATCCAATGACCTAATTCTCGGTAGCAGTAAGTCATGTTTCATTTGCATGCGCACGCACAATGTAGAACGACAGGCAGGGTCAAGGGAGTCTGTTCCATGTTCCCATGTGTTTCTCTAGTGGGTTCATGTTGTCTGGCCCACATTCTCAGGTACCCGATAGCCTGGAACCCCGCATGTCCAGGGACCGGGGACACTAAACATAGAAGAACGTATACGCAGTGGCTAATAAGTCAGTCAGTTGGGACTTGTCACTCCACTCGCGACAAGTTGGTTACGTTTGACTTGGTAAAAGCAATGATTGCCGACAAATTGGAGTTGAACTGAAAGTGGCTCTAAACGAACGACCCAAAACCTTGAGTCAGGTTTTGGCTTTGGTATTCGTGGACAACGCGTTTCCTTTCTTGTCGTCGCTGTTGGATGATCTAGATTGGTTATGCCCTTGTCGTCGACGAGCCAATTCGGCCTTGGCCTCTGCAGCTTTTGTCGCACTGTTCTTCATTCTGGCTTGTTCCTGTTTCTAAGTCATCTCCATTAGCATATATGCCGCGTGGCACAGCCGGCGCCCGACTTACAGAGGCTGGATCCGAAATCAGGATGCGCGCGTCACTCACTTCCTCGGCGTCGCAGAACTTGTCCGCCCTCCCGTATTCACTGACGAACTCGTTCCCAAGCACGAGTTCGACGGTGCTCCGGCCGGGCGCCACGAGGAACCAGCCATCAATTGACTTGTTGTCCTTGCCGGCCCATCTGACGCGCACGCGCTCGCTGCACCGGTAGAATCGTCCCTGGAAATCTCGAAATCCCTTGGCTTCACATCGCTCTCGCTCTAGCCCACACCGTTCCACGAGCTTGGGATGGATCCAGTTGACGTCCGTCCCTGTATCGTCCTGGATCCGTACAATGTGTGGTTCCGTCGATTTGGCCGTTAAGATTTTGGCGCATAGAACTTGATTCTTCCTCCGGCTGTCGACGTTCTGGAAGTTTCTTTTCAGTGACCATGACCATCATATCTGGTGGCTACCAGTTTATGTCAAGATGAGAAGGGTAGCAACATGGCGGGACTCACTTGCAGGTTTACAGATTGACTGGAGGCTTTTGGAGAGTCCCAAGGTGAGGCCAGCGCATCACGATGCGGTGAGCCTAGAAAAGGCCGCTTCTGGTCGTCAACGCAACTACCACTCCCTTCGCTCCGGGTCCTTTTCTTGGCCACCCGTGTCTCTGTAGACTCGGGACTGTGTTGCGTTCGCTCTCCCTGGTCGACCATGGTTCGATGTATTTCTGCGCTGGGGTCAATGTCAACAGTATTGTGCTATTTGACGTATAAATCTTGCAGCTGCACATGCAAGTATCGATCCACTGTCGATCGTGCAGAGGGCCTTCAGTTTCCCCCCGCGCGGCTGGTGTTCGGCCGGGATGTTCGATCTTCTGCGAAGAAAGGTTGGTGTGCGACCAGTGGACTGAGATTTGGACATCGGCCAGCAAATCACACTCGTCATTCTTGAAGGGTGGGCGGCGCGCCGGTTTTATACGCTGTGCTGCGAAGTCACCCTCCATGTTGGCAAGGCTCTGGCTGCCTGGAACATACTCCTACAATTCTAGACAGAGAGCCTGATTCGCCAATTGTGCATTCACTACCCTTGTCTGTCATGCTGTTCACCTCCATGCATGACATCTTGCTGACTTGTCGCCCGGCGCATATGCTATGGGTTGCATATCTCTAAACACAATGGTGGTGTGCATTACTCCGAGGCGGTTGATTGGCAAGATGGAGTGCAGCCGATATATGCGCGCTGCCAGTAGAGCGAGTACGGATGATTTGCACACTCAATACCCAGGCAACTCTCTGGTGTAAATCACAACTAACGCAGTTCAAATCTGATCAATAATCGCAGCGAAATCCTCACTGGGAAAATATCAATTTCCCGAACCCAATGGAAGGTTACGCAAAGCTGGCGCTATTAATGGGCCGCCATGATGAGGTTGCCATATTCCGGCGATTTCAAACTCTGAACATGCAGAATCTACTGTACATGCAGGCTGAGCTCGCTCAGCTTGAGGATGACCTCAAGAAACTCGCCCGTGAAGACATTGACTCTCCGGGTAGGATTTACTACGCCAAGGATTGGTGGTCTCTGTCACAAAGCCCCGAGGACAAAGAGAAAATGCAGTGGAACAAGTGTCTTGACATAAGGAAGAAGCTCAAGGAATACAGTCAGTCTGACGATGATCGCTCCGTGCTAGGCCGCACTAATGATTCTGACTATACTAGATGACTCCCTTACCCAGGTAGCCGAGCTCTCCAAAGCGGCAGTTCCAAAGTCGCATGACCTCGAGTTCCTCCGCAGTTGGCTGGTGAGGCCTAGTATGGGAAACTTCCCACTTCTTGGCCTCGATAGCAAGTCTTACGAGCCGGAGCACATGTTGGACCTCATGACATTTAATTCAAGACCATCCCCGGATCTGTTCTCCCACTGGTTCGTGGACAAGCTTGTACCGGCATGGCACAAAGTGCTCGGTAGGAAAATCAAGGTATTTTCCAGCCCGCTGACGCTGTGAATCCAGCTAAAGGAGACCCAAGGGCACCACTTCAGAGGATCTTGGCTGTGGTTTATACAACTATAACGAGTCGCAGTTGGCCGCCATTCTTGGAGTCGCAACGACAGTTGTTGCTTCAATGTTGCCAATGTGCTCCGTGGTCCTTCTGTATATTGCCCAGAGTGACACACTGCGACTTGGTCTGGTCATTATGGCATCCGGCATATTCGCTCTGGCGTTGGCTCTTATGACGAGCGCGAGGAAAGTCGAGGTATTCGCAGCGACATCAGCGTAAGCCGCTCAGTTTGTTTAGACTATTCTTCGACTGATTTCGAGCAGGTTTGCTGCCGTGAATGTGGTGTTTCTGACTAATCAGTCGACCATCGCAACTCAAGTAAGCAGTTGACTGTGGCAATTGATACGGCATTCTCAACATAGATGTACTTTGGGATATCTATCCGAATGGCGTCACATCTGACGCCTATTTGTGTTTTACCAACTACCGCATAAAATAATATAGCTTTTATATATGTGCGAAGCGCGCCTGGTTAGCATGTCGTATTTTGAGTGCAAACATCGGAGTGTATTAGAAACTTTTGGCAACCTCACCTTAAAGAACTATATGGAATACGCCTTAGCAGATCATTACACAGAAACCTGTTGTATGTTGTCTTGATGATTTAGCATGCCTCTTACTAGTAAAGAACTAGGCAGGGAGTACAGCTTACGAAAACGATTGTTACGACGATACGTGTAACAATAACGTCAGTTTGCTGTATACTAAGGAGGCTTGCTGGAGCTCCGATGTTTCAGACACTAATGAATGATTAGCGAAGAGCGCGAATTAACCATGGTCGAATAGTACCATCTTATCTACATCCTTTGCATATATTGCAGGGCCGCCACCTGTCATTAAGATCACTCATTCTATCTCCAATCGCTGCATTGTGAATCCTCCAAGTAGTCTATCAAAGTCATGATCCCACATCTCGAACAGTCCTATCCGTGCAAATCGTCCTCCACCTTTTTCTACAAGTAGAATACCACGGATGACGAAGGTGGTGTTCTTGGAGTACAGGTCATTTGCTGTAGTATCTTCCGCAGCACCAGTCAATCCGAGAAGACATAGTTTGACATCGCCCACGCTCAAAGCGCCCTCGGCATCTGGCCAACATTCGAGAAAGCCTTCATCAATGTTTCCTGGGACGGCGGGATCTCGGTATCCGTCAGAGTAGAGAGCCAGCGAAAGAGTCCTGCCTAGTTCCCCGTACGTGCTCCCTCGCAGTTGCCCTTGCACCCACTTGACCATCCCGTTCACGATCAGTACGCCTCCAACGACTCCTCCAAACGCCCTATTGGGCGAGGAAGGCTGTACGCTGGCATCGATAATGTCTGGTTTGATTGTCGTGGCTATGCTTGCCGCATGTCCTAGTCTTGCGACTTCGAGACTGCCCTCTTCCCGGTCGAGCCAAGAATACTCGATTTTGCCGTCTATGCTCGCCCAGCTCCAACTAGGCGCTCTATATTTCTCTGGGCGAGCACGGAGGCTGTCGCCCTCGTTATCCACGATCCGGCGCCAGAGAAGTCCAGCCAGTACATGCCCTTGCCACAGACCTGCTAGGTATTCGACCTGGAACACTGTTTGGTATTTTTGTGCAATGCCACCAACAGCACGCAACTTGTCAGAGGGCCGTGTGGGCTCGCGCATGGTGTACCACTCGATGTTCTTGAGCCGCTCCGTGTGGACAGCCCCCTCCAGTTCATCTGCCGTTAAAGGACCCGACGTAAACCGCGTATCTCCAGCATGCAGGATGCGAGCTGGTATTCGCATATCGTCGCCCATATTCTCAATTTCCCCCGAGTCTGCCAAAGAAATGTCATAACATTCCCAAGCAACGCGGTCTTCGAAATAGATGATCTTCCTTCTCGACAACAATCGTTCCTCGAGCGTCCAAGCTCGCAAATTGATTGGTTGGTCCTTCATCGACCGCTTAGTATCAGCTTCGATGGCGTAGATCGTACCCATGCTGCCTTCTTCGTCTTCTGGATGGCGGTATGGTAGCTGGAATGCTATGTTATTCTGCTGCGTAGGCATATCGAGAAACCCGGAGGAGGCGTTCTCTCCTGCCGCAGCCACAATTGTGATAAAGGCATTCTCGAATATGGACCTCATCTTTGATGTCTGCAAGTCCTTATCCGAATCCGAATCTTGGATAATACACAGCGCGTCTATCCACAGATATCGCAGTCCAAGCTGACGCGTCACCAGCATAGCATCTCGAAGGGTTTTGGCCGTGTTAGCAATGGGAATCTCAAGGCAATGCTGGTGGTAATTAGATTCAATGGTCGTCGGTGTGTTATACTGTGCCGGACCCGAGCAGTAGCTCAAAGCCACATAGCGTGCATGGCTACCACTTCCTGGCTCGACGAGCTTCACGTGAAGAGATGCATCGTCGTCCCCAGACACTTCAATAACACGTGGAGGCAGTTCGGCGCCGGTAAAGGGACCGCAACGTGTGGTGCGAGCGTGATCATGTCCAGCTGTACAGTGTTTGAGCCAATCCTTAATCTTATTCATCGTCTCAATGCCCGTCTTGGGTGGCTTTTCCCTCCGGTTCGAAATACGATCGGCGGCAGGGTCACCTAGGATGATTCGACCCTAGTTAGAATATCTCTTGTTAAAGGTCACAGGCTAATTTACCGGGATAAGCAAAAACATCATATGGTTTATCGCTAACCATCAGCCTCGTGAGGTCGCTAAGATCCATCATCAACTCGCCCTTTGCGAGCCACATGTGATTGATGACGACGCTCTTCTCCGAAGTGACAACTGAAATCTCTGGTAAATTGGCTAACATTTCCCCTTGCCCTTCGTTGGACACCGCCCCCAGATGTAGCTTGCATATCGCGCATCCTTCACTTGCTGACCTTTCGAGTTCATGGAGGCTGATATCCCATTCTTCAGATGGTACCCATCGCTCCTCCAACGATTGTGTCTCTGTTAATTGGAGTCGGCCAACACAATCTTCGCATACAGTCGGGATATCCATCTCCAGATCGTCTTGTGGTAACTTGTTCACTCTCACCTGTGAGGCTGGTATGCTTCATGTGTGGCTCGGCGGAAAATGGGAAGCGAGGGCGGGGCGTTAGTCCCATCAGGCAGAGCCTTTAATACGCATGCGACTATCTAGTTCGGCAAATACCCAGCGAGGAAGAACAGTTGTAGCTGCGAATCGTCGTAACATTATGCTCCGCCCCTTCATGGGCATTCATTGGGCTTCAATGCAGGTGTTCCTTTCATACCACTTGACCCTAACCAGTTCGCATTGCTAGCCTTTTCATGTGATCGAGATGAGGCAGCGACTTGATGGAGGGGCTAATGCAAGCATTGTCATGTATGCGTTGGTCTAGTTCGCAAAATGGTTGCCTCGTGAGGCGGAGCTCTTTTCTTAACCAGATATCAAACCGCAGCTGTAGGGACACCCGTCTGCTTGTTAGTGGCCATGCAAACATGAATCATCCATAAATGGGCGACGGTAGTTGATTTAACGGAACGGAGAAGAAGAAACAAACACGTGTAAGAAATTGTATCCTGGAAAGTGCTATGGCTCCCTCTTTAATTGCCTCTATTCTTGCCCGACAAGGCTCCGATGTCGCATCCCAAGTTCGAACACAATGGGCGGCTCCGTCAGATATCATGTCGTTGCTATTGCTCGTTGGTGCAGACGTCGTCAAGGGAGCACTGGCGCAACAGACCGGAGGCAGCAACTGGCTTCCCCCGCCCGTCGTCTTCTCATTTGGATGGGTTGCCTACAGCTTCTCCGGTATTCTCGCTGCAGTAGGTGACAAGACCTTCCTGCCGAGCCCTGAATTTCCGGCGGTCGTGATGAGCACCGAATGGGGCTACCACCGTGTGAACAATTCCTGGATCATAAGTCGCCTTCTCCGCGACTATGAAGAACTCTGGATGCCGATGGAGGTGAAAGACCGGCTGAATAAGATTCTGGCCGAGGCGGGCAGCAGGCGCCGCCTTGGTCTATGTGTCTCCGTCTTCGAGGCAAGTCCGGATGCAGTAGCGGGAGTCCCTGCTAGGGATATCCTTTGGTATTCCGGTTATGCAGTGGCGGCCTTGCAGTGGCGGCCTTGCAGCTTGTTATTGCAGCAGTACCCTGGGCAGCTTATGGTATTTGGGAGGAATTCATAGTGACGGCGTTGGGTACAGTCCTAGCCTTTTTCACGGCGAGTCTGCCTCATTGGACTCATGAGAGGTGGGCTTGTAAGAGGAATTCGCGGAAGACATTCGTCCTTACCCGGGGCAACGGAGCACAGCACGCCATCGTCGTCATCGGGGCCGGGAGGAGCCTTGACCTCGAAGATCTGGCTACTTCGTCGGAAGGGCTACCATCGCAAAAGATCACTCCCATAATATACGCGATACTGACAGTTCTTTGGTGCGTTTTGCTTATAACAGTATGTGGGGTAAGAAATCAGACATGGTTTCTTTTAGCCATCGGTGCCATCGGCATGGCACATACCATAATTATTGCTGGGGCTCCACGCGAGCCTGGATTGTTTGGCATCCACCTTAAATATCGTGCTGTGTTCGCAGAACCTAAAGTGATGAGAACTCTACAGGAAGTAGAAAAAGCATATCCCGGATGCGGTCGTTCCATGATCAAGACTTTTTTCCCGGGAGATCTCCATGAGGGGGAACAATTGTGGTGGCAGGCTGCCAGGGAGCATGAGCAATCGATGAAAAAAGGCGTAACACAGTCAGTTCTGGGAAAGGTTTCTACTCTATCAAGCTCCTCCACATCATCGTATTTACAAAACCGTTGAGATAAGCTTTTATCACGAGAATACAATTTGAACGAAAAACCAATTAATTGATTTTTTCTTTTCCTCTTAGACTTTATACTAAATAAAGGGAAGTCTTTCTTGAGAATAGCAAAATGTGAAAAGGCGGAAGAAGTTAGCCAATACGCCCGACAAGTATCCGGTTCTAGCGGGGCACATGTAGGTATCAACACTCAAAGCAGACAACTCCAAGTATACTATATTAATAACAGTTCCTGTCGAAAACAAGAAAGTAAAAATGAAAGAAGACCAAAGGTTTGATATGCTGAAACATTCAGCCTGGCTGGACGCCGCTCAATTCGAGGACAAAATCCTGGGCGCCATCGTGCGCTATCCCTCCAAGCTCACTAACGAGTACCTGCCAGACTCCCCCCTGCGCTACAATAAGACCGATCGAGTAGAGGGATCATTCGCCGACTTCCTCCACGATAACGCGAGGATCAAGTCCCATGCTGCCTCGGCCGCGCTCGAGTCGCTGGTCGGGTTCAAGTGGCAGGGGAGCAAAGAGGAGACCGTCCACATTGAGAGGATATGCTGCGTTACAGGCGCCCTGTAAAATGTTTCTTTTTCGAATTCGTTCGTGTAGGTAACCCATTCATCGCCGAACCATTTCAGGCATAAATTGAAAAGGCAGTCGCACTTTTCCGTCCGGCGAATCTTTTATTTGCGCCTCGCGGTGCCCGAAGAAGCATCGTACAGTACAAGCCGTTTCTGTGGTGCGGACTAATTTCGCACAACTGGGATGGGCTTCACAAAAAGGGGAGGTGAGAAGAAAATGACAACAACGGCAAGATAAAAGAATTGAAGTCGGTGGACTATCTCAACTGCGATTAACACTCCTCACTCAACTGGTCTCCCCAGCCATCTCATGACCACATTTCAATCTTCATATTTGACAACCAAAGGGCATGATTTGGGTATTCGTCCAAGGCTATTCGCACGTAGTCGTGCCAATCATCGTACCAACCACCGTTAGCAAATGTAGCCGATGAATATTCCCAGTAGGCCGGATACCATGACGAAAACTCCCAGTCGATGATAACTAGAGTCCCATCGGGCTGCACCATGACGTTTTTCCTCTGAAAGTCGTTATGAGTAAAGATAGGAGAGCCATTGCTGCGAAGGACATTCGGCAGGACGTGTTGATAATACCGAGTTTTGTGCGCCGTCCTCTCGCCGGTTTCTAGCGAGTATATACGAATAATATGATTTATTAACTCTTCCTCGGTTTCAACCGATTTCTTCACCTCATGGACACCCTGCGCCACTGAAAATATGTCGTCAAGTGGTGGTCCGCCGGTAACGTCGCCAAAGTAGCCCGGGTGCTGTAGTTGCCGGAGCTGCCGAAGCTGATCGAAGTAGGTCCGAAGTGTCTTAGCGATGGCGGTCTTGCGAGCCTGGTCCAGGGTGCCCCATAAATCCAGGAGTGTTGTGCCCGGCACATATTGCATGACAATATACGTGACAACGTTCTGCTCCTCTTGACGTTGATAGATAGCGAAGACCTTAGGGACTGGGACCGTCGTGGAGTTTGATACGTATAACATATTACGGGCCTCGATAGGGGATACTTCAATGCCGAACTTTATGACAAATTTCTCGTGGATTCTTACGATGCGAGAGCCCATGGATTCGTGGAGCAAGACTTCAGAGCCGTCGATGTCATTTGGAGTCGGTAGATGAGAATTGGTGAGGCTCTGAGACTGGTCCACGAACAGGATGTCGAACAATTCTGCTTCAGACATTATGAATTTACTCTAGATGGCAGTGTCGTTGCTGAAAATAGGGAAGCGTTTGTCGTTGGTGAGCTGCAAGAAGGAGGGAGAAGAAATAAGGAAAGTGGGGGTTGGGCAGTGCTCGGTCGTATAGCGCTATAGCGCACTTTTGGCACTGGTCCCTACTTCGAATGTGCAGAACACACACTACATTACGCGGTGCATCATGCGAATTGCCTGGCATTCTTAAGTGGAAGACCGAAGGTTGGATAGTCTCTCTATAGTCCCGATAAGCAGCGGATCATATGCAGATAACCTGGAGTCATTGCTGTATGGTTTGGTGGTACATCGCGCCAGAGGGGAAAACACATTCGTCCGTGTAGGAACGTTTTGGCCACCCCCTGCATACGAGCATGTCACGGCACCAACAATACAGTTCATTCTCGGAGTTTCTGTGGTGCGAGAGTTGAGCATCATATAGACTTTTTTCTCAATAGGCGCTTGGTCATGGGCTCGCAGCGTCATTCGCAACAGTATTCGCATTGGCGACTTAATGCGCTAACCCTAGGGACGTGCATTAGCACCCATAGCGCCCGTGATGCCTGTGCCGCTTGTACCTAGTACGCTGACTGTCTGCCATTTATCAGCGAGGGAGGTATTGAAATCAAGTAGATAGATACCCCACAACTTTCATCGTTACCTTTGCCCATGATATAAACCGTAAATTTATGATTTGTACTGAACAATGCTACCTATCTTCTAAAAGTTGTTATATATACCACCCCTGACCTGCGTATCAATTATCTACTTCTGTAAGCCCATCCACGGTTTTATATGAGCATAAACTCATGCGTTACAAATTTATCAGAACCCATCTCGATCCCATATCCAGTGCAGAAGCCAATCCTTTCAAATGTCTCATCCGCGCTCTTCTCCAAGAGCAATAGATACCAATCTCGATTCTTTTGAATTCCCATCAGTGCATAACATGGTCGTGCGGTGTGCCGATCGATATCCATCACGCAGCCTCTAACACATGTCAATTCATCGCGAATGGAGTCAAGTTCTCCAAACGTCAACATGCCCACATCATTTCCAGCGCTAGGATGGTAAAACATCGGTGCGATGCGGCCCCGAATCCTGATACTTCCTTCGATCCTTTTGGGTCCGAGATCATTCCTAGCAGCACCCACTATCGATACATCAGTGATATCAAAAGAGGCCGCGCCACGCACGCGAGGCGCCCAGAAGTCGACACGACCATCTAGGGCCGCCCAAGACCAACTGGGCGCACGTTTCTCGGAGGGTTTCGCCAAAGAACTGCAAACATCACCAGAAGAATAGCCCCAGACTCTTCTGCCTTCACTATGATTGTAATGTGCGCCCCAAAGAAGGCCTTGACTTAGGTCTTCTTCCCACAGACCTGCAATGTATGTTGCTACTGGTCTGTGTGACTTGAAAAGAGAAGCTGCACCAGCCAATGCGGGCAACTTGTCAGAACCCACTGTTAAACCCCGTGCGGTGTACTCCTCAACTACCAAATACCAGTCCTCCCAGCTATACTCGGGCAATCTGAGCATGCGCACTCGGACATGCTGGAAGATACCTACCGCGTTTCCAGACCGCCTAGGATGGAACTCAGTCGTGTCCTCGTATGTTAAGTTGGTGGCACATTCCCAGAGCATCTGCTCCTTTCCAATATGGAGGATCGTAGGAGCCAACAACCGCTCTTGCATGCACCAACCTCGAGTATTGAGTGGGCAAGTCGCTAGATAATCATTCATCGGCGGAAACATTTTCTGAACACCGTATTGGTCGTCTAGTAGTGCTAATGGTGTTCTTTCTTGGCCGAGGAAACCGGTCGTGCTTGATGCTGCGTCTAGAGCAGATACGACAACAACGGCACCGGCATAGATAGACGCCATTCTGCTGGCTTCTGCAGCCCAATCTTCCACGGAATCTTGTATGATACATAGTGCATCTATCCAGAGATAGCGTACTCCGAGGGCTTTTGCCACCGCGATGGCGTCCTGGAAGTTTCTTGGCAGCTCATCGACAATCAGACTGCTGCAACGCTCCACCAGGTTAGCTTCAACCGTCTTCGAAGCTATTGTACCTCCCCAACAGTGACTGAGCGCTATGTACGGCGCAGCTTCTCCTTGAGACTCGTATATGCGAGCGCTATCCGGTCCGCCTTCGCCCAGGTCAATGACTCTCGTTGGCAAGTTGTGTATGGCCGAACTCTGTTGACAAGATGTATGATTATCACGGCAGTTGCGCTGCCATTTGGCGACGTTGAGAGAGATAACGTCAGGTGTGAGGTATGTTGGGACTGCTAGCAATCGCTGATAGTGGTCCTGTTCCCAGTACGACTTGCCATTATTCAGCGCCTCGCGCCGGCAGATCTTGAAAGAATGGAAGGGGCTGGAGACAAGCATAATTGAGCCCCAAGTCATCTTCGACAAGCTTTCCCGGAACCCAACACGGAATTGACCTTTCCTGCTCTCTGCTCGGATGAATTTATTGCTCCAAAATGGATAAAGCCCGAGCCAACTCTGACACAGCTCGGGCCCGAGTCCGGCGAGATCCTGATACAGGACGTTGCACATGTCGCATGCCAATGAGCTTTCGCGAAGGTTTCCGATGCTTTCTTGGTGGTGAAAGCCAGGGCCCCATCCGGGTGTGGGTTGAGGTTCCCATCGCGGAGGGAGAACCTCTGGCTCGGCAAAGTCCAAGGTGAAAAGATCCTGGACGAATTGGCGACAGAGTGCACAGAAAACACCAGTGGCCTTGTCGTCTCTTTTATCCATTCCAAGTAATAGCAATGGAAATAGAGAGGTCCGTGAGTGTTATATATAACAATAATCTAAGAGCATTGTTGCATCGAGACCACTGCAGGTGTGCGCTGAGTCAAGCTGAATGGTAACCCCGCTTCGGGCTGGAGCGGAGATGCTGCTGCTGAGTAGGCACATTCTGCCTGTATTATTTAGAATCGATAACAGCTAATGTAGCCTTCAAATCGTCGATCCATACGAAGATCTCTGCTGCCGGCCTCCTGTGACGACAATACCGTTGGCGATGGGTCCGACGGGGATTGAAGTAAGGGCGACGTTATTACTAACAACAACGACGATTCGTCCGCCGTGGCCGTTGCGCCCACAACGCCCAAGGGAGCTGTGGCGCCGCGACGCTACATACCTCTGAGAATCCCCCGTAGCAGTAACAGGGCAGTCCAATTTATCGGTGCTAGTAAGTACACTGGCAGTGGCTCCCTCTGATACCTGCGAGCTGGCTATCGTGGTATCTGCTACACCCGTGGCGGCAGCACTGGGAGAAGTGATAGACCGCTTCTCGGCAGAGTTGGTAGTATCCCAAGCCTCCTGGGTACTGCTGGTCTTAGGAATGGGTGACTCTTATACGTGATATCGAGTGCGGCGAGCATAGTTCCAGCCGCCGTGGTGGGTATGTCGCCTTAGAATGATCCTAGTCACCGATGCTCAGTGCCTCGTGCGCGAGACGCTGCAGCTGGAAAACACCTGTTGAGTATCATTCAAGGCGGGCATACGGATTCTTGCTGAATCTTCGAGAAACACGCGTGTCACGGGCGTCGAGGATGTAGGAGGATGAGGATCCTGCAGGCCAGTGTGAACGCAATACCGAAAACACTTAAAGAGATATGGCCTGTATTCACGACTTTTTGTGTTGAGCGCCGAATGGGAATATTAAATAAGTGGCTAGAGGCTTGCAGTACTTCACTTACCAGGTTTGCGCAAATAACGTGCGCCTCGTTCGTATCAACCTGATCGATGAACTCCGACTCTCCGGGATTTCTTCAACCGCAGTCCGGACGACGCCTGCTGCAAATCCGCTAGCATTGATTCATACCGGAATGCAACATCTTGCTGCCATTGAGTGGCAGCAATGGTGCCTTGACACCCCGCTATCGCTCGTGCATATGGTCCTATGTCGTTGGAGGACGTGAGGGGCGGAATGTACGCCTCGCTGCCAGATCCAAAGCACTACTGCGTCTGGGGAAGGCATGCGAGGAGTGATGCCCGCTCTGCTGCATACCAGAACTCAATCTTGGTTGGGCTGGCCTCGAAATGTACCTTATGCACTTCGCCCAGGGACGTCTACGTACTATTATACCAAGGATCCACTGCTGCATACCAGAACCAGATCCTATTAGGGGTCAAAAGGATTAGTATCATGTCAGTATCATTTTTATGGAGCCCTGGCAACGGCCGGAATGTCCAAGCTGCCTCAGGTGGGTCAAGCGAACCCTTTGGGGGAAGGCATAAAGCAACCTCCTGGAGGTCCACTAAAACTAGAAGTCGTTGCTGACAGACGGGCGGTTCATACAGGTTGGTCGCAAAGCTGTGGACGTGTTTGAGTAACATGCATGGGCATAGCTGACTGCCTCAGTACTTATTCTCGATTGCCAATTTGTATACTGAGAGCTGTCAAGCTTGTCGTCCGGAGGGAACTAGTAAGCGCAGCCTTGCGAAACCAGCAGCGCCTCGCTTCCTAGGCTGATTCGAGAGGATAAAACAGTGACGATATTCAACATCCACAGCTCGGTTTATCCAACAAGTATGCGCGCTATGTCTTTTCTGAAGCAGATTGCATAGTTCATAATGCCGCAGCGGTCTCGCATATGCGGTCTTATCAGTCCCTTCGCCTGCCGAACTTGCAATCCACGAGGGAGCTGGTCGAGATGAGCCTTCCACGGCGTATACCAATCCACTTTGTTCCGACCACCGAAGTTGGCGCTTACTACACCGAAGCCACAAACCGAGTGGTGTTCCCCGAGATCTCGCTGGCAGCCTATCCACCTCCGACCGGCGGGTTGGATGGGTACACAGCCAACAAGTGGGCCAGCGAGCGCTTTCTGGAGCGCCTGGACGAACAGACTCTGGGAGGTTGGCCCATATTCATCCACCGCCCTTCACTGATTTCTCGGCCTCTTCATGACCCAAGGAGGGATGTCGTGCGCAACATTGGACACTACTCGAACCGCATGAGAGCAGTTCCAATAGCGCCTAACATCGGTGGGTATACGGAATGGTACCTCTGGGAGACGTCGCACGCGGCATAGCGGATGCCCTGCACGAACCGGGGGCATATGAAGCCGAAGTTCACTTCAGACATTATCACGGTACAGAGACACTTTCGTTGGATGATCTCAAAAGCTGGATTATGTGCAGTGATGATGCGAAAGATGTTGAAGAGCTTTCGATGGAGGAATGAGCTCGGCGGGCAGCATCATTCGGCATGAATCCTTCGGTGGTCGCTTGGGTAGCGAACATAGTAACATCGCGAAGATTGGTGCTTCCCAAGGTCACGAGCCAAATTTTCTGAAGGTTGAGTGAGTGAGTGGGTGTGAATCGAAGAGAATGATTGTTTTACAATCGAGATATCATTGCATATATAATATTCACTGAAAATGTACTGTTTCTAAGGCATAATCATCAAGAGTCTGCAATAGAATCCAAATGTAACGCGGAAAATCAAAACACGGCATCAGATATGAACCGAGCCAGCTGCTCTCCGTTACCTTTCTGCATCATGCTGAAATGATCACAGTCGTCCATTACCGACACGACCGGCTCGTCGAACGGGAACAGCGGCGCCCATTTTCCCGCCGTCCAATCCGTCCGCTGCTTTGTAAGAAACGCGATGCCCTGGGGATCGCCCGGCCGCATCTCGAACACAGGCCGTCCTGGCCGTCCGTCAAACGTACACCGCCCCGCCCAGACGATGCTGGTGCGCGGTGTGAAACCTTCGGGCAACGGATCGGCCAAGTAATGCTGTAGCATCTTGACTTGGGCACGGAAGTGTGCGAAGAGCAACGACCTGCCTCCGCTGTCGTGGTCGCTACCATCACCCCCGAACACGTTAGCCGCCTGGCAGTGGGCGTACCAACGATCGGGTAGTGGGTCCAGACCCGTTGGGGGCGGGGCATCAATCAAAACCAGCGAGTCGACGCGTTCTCCTTCGCGGATGAGTCTTTGCGTCGCGGCAAAGGCTAGAATCCCACCCGAGGACCAACCGCCTAAGTGATAGGGTCCGGTGGGTTGACGCCGCCTTACCTCGGTGAGATATGCATCTATGAGGCCAGTCAGTAGTATCTGGCCTGCAGCTAAGTCATCCGGGTGACGATGATAAGGGCAATTCAATCCGATGACCGCTAGACCAGCACGTATATATGGTGACATGGCCGCGTATGATACAGCGTTTCCAGACCCGTCAGGAAAAAGCCAGAGTGTCCGGCTATCAGAGAGGGGGCGGCCCTGTAAGATCACAGAGGAAGCCGGCCGCACCGGGACACACTTAAAGGCAGACGACTCGGTAACGGGTTCCAAAACTGGACTGCTGGTGATCGAAGTCTTGCTGGGGCCCAGATGGCGTTTGAGATCGCCTACCGTCGGGCCTCCAGCGAAGAGAGAAATGTCGGGGAGGTCGTCACCCTCTAGCGCAAGCTCGTCGCGGAGACGGGCGGTGACCATGAGGGACAGAAGCGAGTCAATGCCCAGTTCAGCAAAAACTACGTTATCGCATAGTTCCTCCAGGCCAACACCTGATTCCTCCGAGATGATGCGCAGTGCCCTGGAGACAATGTCTTCACTGTCGACAATAATAGTCGAGTTGCTGCCGGTCTGAGATGCCTTCTGTCTAGTCATAAACGCTGCCGAGGGCTCCAAGGTGATCTCTATGCTTCTTTCTAGCTCAACATCACAGAACGGTGCCTCCTCTGCCTCCTCACTACTGTCGTCAACACTGCTTAGTTGTGTTGTATGGATAGGCACAGCAGAGACTCGGGTAAAGTGGGACAGTTTCTCAGTATGGTCTGAGGGGACCTTGGTGAATGTCGCCGTGTTCTGATGGGGTTGACTGATCTTTAGCCCGGGTTTGGTAGACTGGGTGCTACTGCTGCTCTTGCTCTCACCAGACAGGATGAGTTGCAGCGCACGGCGAGGGACACCCTGCAAAGTGATTCCAGCGAACCAGGCGACGATGCGATCACTGTCGCTTTCTAGCACAATACAGTCGCCCTCCCAGAGCCGCTTTTCGGGCACCTCCGACATCTTGCAGTAGGTACGGTATGTTTTTGCGGCGTCAAGCCTTTCGAAGAGCTGGAAACTGGCCCAGCCATGGTTGACGTGGACCTCGGTCTCCAGGTCAGCTCCCTCGTGTGCGTTCATGATAAAACCAGCCGACTGAGCGAGTCCGTCCAATACCGCAGGGTGGGTGTCGGTTGCTGCTCCCAGGCCAGTGCAGCTGACAAGGCTTGACGCATCCATAGACTTCGAATCGAGTACGATCTCACCCACCCGTCGATAGTCCTTGTCGAACGCAGCGAGAGCACCGACCATCCGGTAAGTCATAGACCTACTAAAACGGAACACGCTGCGGGCCTGTCCAGCCTCTTTGGCCAAGGCTTCAATGCGCTGCACGGCTGGTGAAACCATGCGAGTCTGCAGACCTGCCAGCGCCGCATTTCGTGACAGCTTAGTTAGTCTACATGTAGCGTGCAGCCTTGGCGTCCGTGTGCCGTCACCGATCGTTTCGAAGCGGCACGTCACCTTCTCTGATACCCCATCGATCATGACGGTTGATCGCAAGATTTGTGGTGCAGGCCCGTCGTGACCAACAAGTGCTCGCTCCACGGCCATGCTATCGACGGCGAACATTTCATCCGGTGGAAGTGCTTGTCTGGAGGCAATGTGCGTGCCGATGCTCAATGCAATGTTGCTGTATATTGCCGGTGTGGCCAGAGGGATGCCGGTGACCCGGTGACCTTGTACCAAGGGGCGTGTGTCTGGTCTACTCAGATTTGTCTCAACAATAACGATGCCCATTTTGTCGTCAAACGCATCCTCCACCACGCGGTGAATCAAAAGGCCATCGAGCGGCGGCACAACTCGCCTTAACGGTATCGATTGTGGAAGTTCTGCTAGGACTGGGCCTTCGAGGCTGCATGGAATAGGATCGCCCTTGCGTAGTGACCAGTCATGTATGTACTGAATCCAGTAGTTCTTAAGATCCCACTGATAAGCTGGAAGCTGGATGACTTGGTGCGCGGCTGGGAAGTCGGAGTGATACCCGCGCCAGTCGATGTTAAACCCCATGTTATAAAGACAGCATAGTGACTGAGTGAGTACAGCAAAGACATCTTGGTCGCGTTTCAGCGATGCCAGTGTGGTGATGGCCGTGGGCCCGAGTGTACTCTTGATCATGGTGTTGACTGCGGGCTGCGGGCCTATCTCGATTGCCACGTCACCATCACTTAATACATCCACGGTACGAGCGCTCCGCAGTGCACCGAGCATATCTACAGGCTCGCGGCAGTGACGACGTAGATAGTGTGGTGAAATCACGTCTGCCTCGGTAATGACGGTGGCCAGAAGGGGGCATATGACCGGAATGGTGGGCTTGTGGAAGGTTGCTGCTTGACAAGCCGCCTCAAACTCATCTAATATAGGATCCATCTGTGCCGAGTGAAAGGCATATGGCACTTTGAGCATTGTAGTTGTGACACCTTTGCCCTGCAATAGGTTGCTGACATGCTGAAGATGGTCGACAGCACCTGCAAGGACGACATCTTTGGGCCCATTGACGCAAGCCAGTTCAGTCTGCCAGGGGCCATCAACTACGCGATCTATCATTGCCTGATCTGCACCTCGCACTACAAGCATGGCGTGCGTGGCAGCTGGGCAGTGCTTCTGGAGGAGCTGAGCGCGACGACCGACAATGAAGAGGGCGTCCGCCTCCGACAGCACTCCGGCAGCCACCAGAGCCGCGTATAACCCCAGACTGTGTCCAGCAACGCTTGATGGACGAAGTCCCCACGATTTCCAAAGGTGTGTCAGTGCCAATTGTAGACTAACGGTCCCAACCTGGGTAGTTACGGGGTCGAGTTCGCTGATCGATGCGCCGGTGGTGCTTGTGAACATTGGAAGGATGGACCCAAACCCTTGACTCTGTACTAATCGGTCGAGGCGTGCTATTTGATTATGAAAGGATGGCATAGCAGCCATCAATTGTGCCCCCATACCAATATACTGCGCTCCATTGCCGGTGAAGGCAAAACTGACACGAGGCTTTGTAACCGAGGACGACCGTGGGATGGAGCTATCATCACGCGACAATACTGCCTGCAGCTCAGCCTGGATCTGCTGGATATTAGTTCCACGGATCGCCAGGCGGTATGGGTGGTGAGCACGCCGTGCCGTAGTTGTGTAGGAGAGAGCCGGTAATGTGGGTCTGCCGGAGGACGTGGATAGGAAACTGTCGCTACGGAGAAAGGCTAGAAGGGCCTCTACATTGGCTCGCAAGGACCCGGCAGTTTTAGCAGACACAGTGACAATGTGCGTAGAGCGCAGATCAGCAGTACCCTGGATGATGGAGCCAAGGGAAGCTTGTGGCGCGTCCTCGAGCAGCAAGGCGCTATTACCCCCTGCGGCGCTGAAGTTGTTAATAAGGACCCTTCGCGGTGTGCCAGTACCATCATGCTCTCGTGTCCATTCGATTGGCTGGCGGGCGACACGCACATTGCGCTTACTCATGTCTGCTGGGAAGCTATCGTTGAGAGTGGTGCGCAAACCGGCGTGCGGTGGGATTATGTTGTGTTGCATCATCAGCAGCACTTTAGCCAGGCTGGTGGCGCCGGCCGCACCCTCACCATGGCCAACGTTGGCCTTGACAGCGCCGACATATAGCGGTCGGGCGGATGGTCGAGAGCACGCCGGGGCACATGTATCGATCACCGACTCCATCTCGATGGGATCTCCAGTCCTCGTGCCGGTGCCATGCATCTCCACGTAACTAACATCGAGAGGGTCTACGCTGGCGTCGTTCAAAATCTTGTCAAAGAGGGCCTGTTGTGCATCCGCCAAGGGACGTGTAATTGAGTCGGCCTCGGCTGAATGGTTTGTACCAGCGGCAAGAATAACACCCAAGATCGGGTCTTTTTCTGCAATGGCATCGTCGAGCCTCTTGAGGATTACAGCGCATGTGGCATCAGCCCTGCAATAGCCGTCGGCTGTCTGATCAAAGGACTTACAGTTACCAGTGCGCGAAAGGAAGTGGCCCCGATCAAGGCCTGCTGTGTAATCAGGGTTGGTCAAGACATTGGAGCCACCCGCGATGGCTGTATCGATATCTCCCTGCCATAATGCATTGCAGGCTGTGTGGATAGCCGCGAGACTAGATGAGCAGGCAGTATCAAGACTCAAGCTCGGTCCAGTGAA
This sequence comes from Seiridium unicorne, assembly GCA_039778275.1. Classification (NCBI taxonomy): domain Eukaryota; kingdom Fungi; phylum Ascomycota; class Sordariomycetes; order Amphisphaeriales; family Sporocadaceae; genus Seiridium; species Seiridium unicorne. The sequence continues at coordinate 281,128 of JARVKF010000412.1, forward strand.
CTTGAAGAAGTAGTTGATGCGGCCTGGGACAAAAGCACGGCAGCCACCCGGGATGAAAAAGGTATCGATGTTCTGGGCGCTATTTACCTCCATCCAGTCATTCGCTGAGACGCCGAATGCCACTCCAACACGGTCGTTCAACGTGGATGGTGTAGTACCTGGCACCATGCCTGCGTTCTCCATAGCTTCGTAAACCGTCATGAGCGCAAGCCGACTAGCCGGGTCCATTTGGGGTGCCTCTCGCGGTGTTACGTTGAAGAACTTGGCATCGAATAAGCCGGGATTCTTTAACCAACACCCATACGGCGTCCTGCTTGTATTTTTGCGCTTCCCAGACGTGTCTACATGCGTGGCTACATTCCAGCGCGAAGACGGGACTACTTTGTGGACATCGAGACCCTGAAATAGTACGTCCCAGAAGGCTTCAGGGTCTTCCGCCTCCGGAAAGCGTCCGGACATACCGACAATAGCGATCTTGGATTTCCCTGACGCACTGCCAAAGGCACCGGTCGATCTTTCGCGCACACTTGTTTCGGGCACGTAAGAGCTGGGCTCAAATGGCAGGCTCGATATCTCCAATGTAAAGCCATGCTGTTTGAGTGCGTTTTTCATGTGAGTGTCTCGCGCGGTAGCAACTCCGCAGACAGACAACGCTGTCTCACTGGAGAAGCGTGCCACGTAAGCCACTCCGTTGATCACATCCTCCCATACGATTGGATGCATAATAATGTCTTGAATTGCGCTCTGAAGAAGCCCTGGGTAGTCCCTTGCGGGACTTATTTTTCCTGTGGCCGAGGAGATGACCGGAAGGTGGCTCGTGTAGTGTGACCAATTGCCAGTGATGGTCGTGCTCAGAACAGCATCCACGTCCTCGAGGGTGAAGAGGTGTGGAGCATGATATGGCACATGGAGGTCAAGGTCAACGGCGCAAAAGCTGGCTAGTTTAGTTTCTTTCAGAGCTCGAATGATGGAAGGTGGTCCGCTGATGGTGACGCAATCGCGGGCAACAAAACTAAGGTAGGGCCGCGACGTGGCCGGTAGAAGCTATTTGTTGAGTTTCATTTTAGCAAGGTTGTTTCCTTTTCCAGCTGAGCGATCAGACTTACGTTTTCCTTAGAGAACTCATCAACCAGAGTTCCAACCTCGTCTTCATTCACATTGGCAACAATGATAGACCACGGCTCGGTGCTGTCATTTTCGAGAGATCGAGCGACCTCGTACGCGCGAAGTGTCACGCGGAACGCGATTCCAACGGTATGAGGCGCTATTCTAAGGAAGTCACTGACGTTGCGCGATGCTGCCACCGCCGCTGTAGTCAAAGCCCCAGTGCACAGGCCGACAAGGTACGAGTCCGCCCTTTGGGAAAAGACATCATCCTGCTCTCCGCATCGACTGCGATCGTGTTAGCTAATTGGACAGAATTTTGAGCTTACGCATATGAGAATGGGTGAGTCTGCTGACCTAATAAAGAGGGCAAGTTGGAAACAGCAAACAAGAGCATGGTGCAAAGCAGGGTGTAGAGTGCCGCGACGGTGCAAAGCCAGTAGGTCTTGAATGCTAGAGAAGCGAGGGAATAAGGCTCTTTGAATCGAACTGAGACTGGCGATTTCGGCGCGTAGTACGCAATATGTAGCGTCAAAGAATGTTTGAAGCAGCGGGTGATAACCCTGGCGTAGCAGAGAAAGCAGTCCAGGCGCAAGTGGGAAGGTCGAGTCTCCCACCAAATAGAGCCTCGCCTTTTGACGGTCGCGACATGCTGCCATAGCGCGTGTGTGCCTCTGCCTAGGAAAAGTTATATGATGTGTGTCTTTGACGAGGTGAATGGGGGTCTTCTTTGACATACCTTTTATCAAGTAAACATATGAGACTCGAAGATGCTGTTCGAGACGAATTATAGGTATTTTAACAGTGGCATAAATTTGTACCGTATAACGAGGGCCATTACAAGCGCAGAGAATATCATTTATGTAATAATGCAAAAGTGCAGTAGACTTCTTATCCGCTCCTGTCTTGATACTCCTACCCCTTGCAACCCCAACCTTCACCCCACCCTCTTTGCCCCATGTAAACCACTGTTCATCGTTCTTCTCGTTTCAATACTAGACTCGGAATGGCTAGAGCCAGGTAAGAGTTCAACGTCATTTCGTTCCATGCCAAGTTGCAACTGCTATTAGTATTCTGACTTTGTCACGAGCCCGAAGAAGTATCTAAGCCTACATATTTACTAAGTACAACATACATCAAAGCCAAAGCACACGTAAACGAGAAGAACACGTCCCAAGCGTTTGTTTATATCATCCGGCGAGCTGTATGACTGATTCAACCACTTTTAACAATAATAAATTTAAATTATTAGTGATTCTACGAGTTAATTTAGACAATTAAAGACACTTCCAAATAGAATTCCTTTCATGTTTCAAGCACTAGTTGATGTTCGAATTCAATCTAATGATATCACGATCTTGACCTAGTACAGCCAAGGCGTCGTGCTCGTAGTTATATATCACTAGAAATACTCAGACATCCGACAAAACGCGACATTTCTCGACGGGTGGCTGGCCGTACAATAGCTTGCCTCCACGGAAGCTCCGCTCAACGGCCACCTTAGCTGTTATACGCATATTGGCTTCATACTCCTTGATGCTAGCTAGAGAAATTCCGTTCGGGCCCGTAATGGCTTTGGTCAGCGCAACTGCATCCTTGACGGCGGTGGCAGCGCCAACACCCCCCGCTGGTGACATGACATGGATAGCGTCACCAACGAGTGTCACAAATTGTGATGATTCCCATTCTGACATAGTGGAATATGAAGATATGATGCGTAGTTTGGTGGCGAAGGACTCGTCCTGAAGAGTGATAAGACAGCGGAGCGAGTCGTGCCACTCGCCAGTCAGCATCGTGGCCAACTGCTTGGGCGTATTGGATTGGAAGGCGTTGGACACCATCGGCTCCGTAAACCCGAGCAATTTGGAGGGTACCAGCATGGACCAGTACATATAATCATCGGGGAGCTCGGGGTACTCTGGACCACGCTGAGGGAAGTGCAGGCGCTCGACGAACATGCTGATGGGTAGTTCCGAGTCAAATATGATCTGTTGGATGGCCGGTGCTACATCCCGGACAACATTCAAGCCCCGGAGCAGGTCGGGGCTGATCTGCTGCTGTAGTTCGGGAGTCAGATATGTACGCCCATAGAGGCAGATGCCTTCGGCGTCGAAGATCTGGTGATGAGGCACGAGCTGCTTGCGGAGTCGTGAATGATTGCCATTGGCGCCAACGAGTAGAGTTCCGGAGGCGGAGCTCCCGTCAGTGAAGTGAACGGTGACAGGCGAGGCAGGCTTGGCCTCGTCTATCTCATAGCGGACAGCATCTTTGCCCCAGCGAATGCGGTCTTCAAGCCCGCGGAGGAGCACCTTGCGCAGGAACCCTCGATCGACAGTGTATGGCTTGGGGCCACGAAGGGCGCGCCGGGCAGTCGCTTGGCCATTGATGGCATTGATGGCAGTCTCCACCATGACCGTCTCAGCCGAGGTGGCTTCGAACTCGGCAAAGACCTCGGGCGGGACAAGATACTGCAGGTCAGGGACCGTATCAGGAAAGACCTTGATGCGATAGCCCTGTGCGCGGGCATCATCATTGTCATCTGCCTCGTAAACGGTGAAATCGATGCCATGTTTCTTCAGGCCTTGTGCCAGGGCTAGGCCACCCAAGCCGGCCCCGACGATAACGACATGGCCACTTACAACTTGTGTAGCTGACATGGTATTTGGCTTGGCTGTGTGAACACTGAACCAGAACCGCGAATGTTTCTCCGATGCTCAGACAAGCTGCCGCCGAAGAATTGCGTTGGCAGGGAGATTCTTGTAAAAAAGCCGAGTTGGTTGCCCGGATAGAAAGCCAGGATCATGTTTGCTTACCTCGCTTACAGCCTATTTAGCCCTATGCCTACGGATCATCGGGTATTTCATTGGGTGGGCCCACCTAGATACATTGTACTCAGGTTGCTCCCTCACCGAGATGTCTTATCGAACACCAATTGCGTTCATTAGAGTACATGCAACGCCATCTCTGCTGAGACGTTGGTGTAAATCTGCCTCTTCTTTGGGACACTTTTTTCGAATGTCAGGAATCCTCCGCATACGCAGGTTCAAGGTAAGGGAGGCATAAACAAGTTTAATGGAAAGCAGAAGGATTTGTTGCAACACACCAGCTTAAATCCGATGCGACATAGAAAGTACATATTGCATGCGGAGAGGCTGCAATCAACCCAGCGCCAAGCCCCCGGGCGCGCGCCTTGCATGCATGTATGTATGTTACCAATGTACCTCTGGTTGGGATGCCCCTGTGCAAGTAAGCCATGTGCCAGCAATCAACATAGCATGCAACAGCCATCAAACCCCAATTCCAAGAGTGGAACTCGGTGCCGAAGCCGCATACATATGGCAAGCGGACCTACATTGCAACTGTGTTTCGAACGTATAATTGTACATAATGTAGGCAGCGGCAGCAATCCGGGACCATGGGTAGGTACATGTAGAAACTGCAACGTTGCCCAATGCAGTCCCGGAATTGGGCGCGACATGCAAGGACGCTATAGCTGTGGTTACAGTGGGTCGTTACAGGCTCATCTGTATGTCAACCGCTTCCTGAAGATGAGTCGGCGCGCAGACTTCAATTTGGCCACGTGGTTAACGCGTATTCTCTTTTACATTGCAATGCAACGACAGAGGTGAGCATCGAAGGATGGAGAAGGAACCAGCGCTTGAAAATTACAACATTGAGGCATTCCTAGCATACTATTATACAAGTCGATGAGATCCTATCAATAGAAGACGGCCTTTGCCTCGTTCATCTTATCTTCGCGTTCAAGTTGCGGGATGAGTTCCTTGATGCGCCGAACCAAAGCCTTCCCATACTCAGGACCCAACGGGGGAGCAGGCTTGCTCAGATCTGGCCTAAGCCAGGGCACAGATCTAGCACCTTGGTCCTTGGCGGCCGCCATCATGAGCTCGATGCTAGCATCGTCGTAGCCACCGCCCAAGATAACGCAGATAGGGGATCGCGAATAGTCTTTGCTACCCAGCTCTGAATCGGTTGGGACCGACTGCTCTCCTTTGAGAATTGCTGGTATCTGGGCTGCACCGCCGGCGGGTGTCAAGATGAAGTGAATGACTGTACCGCACGAATTAGTCCGCGTTCTATGGCCCTGTTCTGCGTACAGAGTCAGTCATTCGGGTTAGGTTACCAACCTTCGTACTCAGGTTTGAGGTCTGCGATCACGCTAGTGCCGATAGCCTCAGTCTTACCGCACAAGATGACGGGGGCTCCCATTTTGACGTTGGAGAATAGTCGCGAGGACGATGCAGAATAAGAGATGGATTTTCCGATACTCCGCACGAAGCGCAGAGGAGCAGGGCGGAAAGCTAACATGATCTGTTTGAGAGATTACTGGCGGCGGTGCCCGAGAAATGGCTTGGACAAGACATTTATTGTCATTCAATCATGGCGCTGCTCTAGCAAACCCACTATCAGTTAGGCCGAATCTGTTACATTCCTTTATTTGCCAGGTGTACGACCAGTTTCGACTAACCGGTCCCACCCACTTTTGCAACGCACCCCCATTTGCAACGCTAATTCGCGACATTCTCAATAACAACGCAATAAATCAAATTAATCGATAAATACCAAAACAAGCTTAAATTAATTAAAATAAACTATTTTATAGTTCTTTACGTATCTTTTTTCGTATAAAAAATATTAATTCGATAAAATTATTAATAAAAAACTAGTTTTTACGCGGTATTTCTTTTATCCTTTTATTAAATTTATTTTAAATTAATTTAATAGTTAGCAAACTAGTAAAAATCTTATTAAAATCTCTTTTAACAATTTAGCGTTTATTAAACTTATATTTATTTAATTTAATCTTTAAAAAGTAAGCGTATTAATATTAAATTATAAACTCGCTAATTAAAATATTAATAGTCTTTTTATATTTTTTTAATAACTCCTTTATTTTACGATTTAACCCGCGTTTATAAAAGGAAACGTTTTATATTTATTAACGAAAATTATAAAAGTTTTAAAAAATATATAATACGTTTTTAAAATTATTAAAATTAATTTATAATA